>JASDQU010504107.1:70576-83912 GCA_032191745.1 Picea mariana | reverse complement strand
ATAAAATTAAAATCCCCATGCCTCTGATTGAGCTTGCAAAAAACCCGATCTATAAAAAGAAAATTGCTAAAATGATAAATTTTTATGATGTTGAATGTCATGCAGATGTTATTAATTTGCAGGATGAAAGATATATGATCGTGTTCGGTCCACATATTGAAAACACTAAATATTATGTTGCTCCATTTTATACTACATTAACTATGCACGACCACTTACTCCACAACTGCATGTTAGATTATGGGGCCTCTCATAATTTAATTCCTAAAATTATCATGGAAAAATTGGGCCTCGGAATCACTAGGCCTTATCAGGACTTATACTCGTTTGATTCTAGAAAAGTTAAGTGTCTTGGCATGATCAAAGATTTGATAGTGAATCTTGCATAAATTCCTGTAAAATGTATCCTTATGGATGTAATCGTTGTTGACGTACCTGCCAAGTACGACATGCTTCTATCCAGGTCTTGGGGTGCCAAATTGCTAGGATCACTCTAGTTGGACATGACTTACGCTACAATCCCAATTTTCAGTGGACAATTCACGTGACTGTACAGAGAAACAAGACTGGCATATACAGTAAGTGACCCTCAAAATCCAAACAATTATCCAGTCTATGTTGTTGATCAGGACTTACGAAATTGTATATTATTAATAGATGATGATTTCGAAGACTGTACAGAAGAAGAAAATAAAGAAGTGGAAAAAACAAAGAAAAGTGTAAATAATAGAGAAGGAGTATGGAAAATGTTTTCTATGGCGCTTCGTCCTGTGAAGGAGCAGGGGTTGGAGTGTTATTTGTAGCGCTAGGAGATGAGTACGTTATCCCCTTTTCATATAGATTACAGTGGGAGATTGATTATACAAATAATGTATGTGAGTATGAAGCTCTAGTCTTAGGATTAGAGGCTGTCGGAAATTTAAAATTTGAACATCTAATAGTCTATGGTGATGATGAGCTTATTGTGAAACAAATAAAGCAACAATATCAAGATAAGCATCCAAGGCCAAGGTCATACAAAAATTGTGCCTGGGATTTGATAGAGAATTTCTTCTCATCCTTTAATATTCACTCTATTCCCAGGATGGAAAATCAACAAGCCGACTCTTTAGCCAAAGAAGTTGCGACGTTTGTACCACTTACTGTCCTAAAACTGAAATATCACATCTAAATGAGACACAGACCTTCGATCCAAAATAATGTTCAGCACTGGAAAGTCTTTGAAGATGACGAACAAATTAAAAAGTTCCTTGAAATGGTTGATGAGTTCTCTGAAACTCGCATAGATCAAGAAAACCAAAACAATCCTATATGGGTCATGCAGGAAGGTGAAAATCCTGAAAATTTCTAGGATAAGATCGCAAATCACCGTATGCTTGTGCTTAAAAAAAATCAGATCCCTAGAGGTCTGATCCCCTTAGAGAGATTATTTGACCATGATGGCATACCATTAAAATCTACCTTACATCCCAACCCAAAGAGGTTGAAGACTGTAATATAGGAACTGTGGAAAATCCTAAACTAGTCAAGATATATAAATACCTTCGAGCCCAAATGAAGAATAAGTACGCTGAGTTGCTTGGATAGTATAAAGACGTCTTCACGTGATCCTATGATGATCTAAAAACTTACGATACTTATGTAATTGAACATAAGATTCCTTTAAATCATGGTATCAAACCTTTCAAGCAGAAGCTTAGATAGATAAATCTTATCCTCCTGCCAGTGATAGAAAGGGAAGTCAAAAATCTTCTCAACACAAAGATTATCATTCCACTCAGGTACTTTGAATGGGTAGAAAATTTGGAACCCGTCAGGAAAAAAAATGGAGAAATAAGACTTTGTGTAGATTTTAGAAATTTAAATCAGTCATCCCTCAAAGAAAACTACCCACTACCAAAAATGGATCATGTCCTAGGAAAAGTAGTTGGAGCTAACAGAATGTCCATGATTGATGGTTTTTTCAGGATACAATCAAATTGTGTTCAATGAAGACGACAAATAAAAAACTACGTTTACCACTCCGTGGGGAACTTTCATGTATGATAAAATTCCTTTTGGTTTGATGAACGCAAGGGATAATTTCCATAGAGCGATGGATATAGCTTTTATGAGTGAAAGAGGCAAATTTGTTGTCATTTATCTCGATGATTTGATAGTTTTTTCTAACTCTAATGCAAAACATTTGGTACACCTCAAACAAACTTTTGAGAAATGCATAAAATTTGGTTTGTCTCTTAATCCTAAGAAATCACACTTCGCTATGAAAGAAGGTAATCTCTTGGGTCATATAGTGTCAAAGGAAGGAATCAAGGTTGATCCTAAGAGAGTCGAGGCTATAGACACAATTAATATTCCTAGGAACAAAAAATAAATTCAATCCTTTTTAGGAAAGATCAACTTTTTGGGAAGATTCATTCCCAATTTTGCTAAAATAATTAAATTGATTACGGATATGTTGAAGAAAGAAAGTGAAGTAAAATGGACTGTCGAAGCTAAAGAATCATTCGAGCGAGTCAATAAAGCTATAGGTGAAGCACTAGTGTTAGCCAATCCAAACTATACCAAGGAATTCTTGATCTTCTCTTTCGCTTCTGAACATATTGTCGCAGCGGTTCTCTTGCAAAAGAATGAAGAAGGTTTTGAACAACTGGTAGCCTTTTTCAGTAAAATTCTCAGGGATGGAGAATTGAAATATGATATACTTGAAAAACAAGCTTACGCAATGGTGAAATCTCTCAAAACTTTCAGAATATATGTGTTGCATTCCAAAATAATCGCTTACGTGCCAACAAGTGTTGTCAAAGACATCTTGGTCCAACCAAACAGTGATGGAAAAAGAGGTCGGTGGTTGGATAAAATTCAAGAGTTTGATCTAGAAGTGAAACCAACCAAGCTAGTCAAAGGTCAGGGCCTAGCGAAATTGTTAGCATAATCAAATTTCAGGGCACTCAGGATAAACCACCTAGAATCACGCGGATATATCCCAGATATAGAGGAACTTGATGATCAAACCCCTACAGTCCAGATTGAAGATAAATTTTCTTCCTCTGCTTGGTATCACGATATTTTCTCATACCTCCTTACCCTTCAGTGCTTGAGTTACATGACTCCATCTAAGGCGATAACTTTGAAGTTGCACACAATTAAATATTGTATTATTGATGTCCAACTATACTGGAAGGATCCTCTAGGTTTCTTGTTAATTTTCTTAATAGAATCTGAAACATAAGGCGTTATAAATGAATTTCATGAACGAGTTTGTGGAGGAATCCACACCTGGAGGGTGATGGCCTATAATATTTTAAGAGTTGAGTATTATTGTCCAAGATTATTTACTGATGTAAATGCCAAGGTCAGAGCCTACAAATCTTGTCAACTGTTCTCTGGTAAGAAAAATCTCCCTGTGCTACCTTTAGTCCCAGTCAAAACAGAAGCTCCCTTTAAACAATGGGGTCTAGATTTCATCGGAGAAATCCACCCGCAGTCAAGCGCACAACATAAATGGATTTTAACCACCATCGATTACTTCACGAAATGGGTCGAAGCCATTTCGACTCGTAATGCTACAGATTCGGTGGTAATAAATTTCTTGGAAGAAAACATCCTATCGAGATTTGGTTGTCCACGAAAAATAGTCACTAACAATGCCCAAGCTTTCAAATCTATGGAAATGGTCAGTTTCTGCCAAAAATACAACATTGTGTTAGGACATTCTATAGCCTATTATCCTTAAGACAATGGGTTGGCTGAATCATCCAACAAGATCCTGATGACTATAATAAAAAAAGTGTTAATGGAAAATAAGAAGGCTTGGCACGTTCATTTGAAATATGCCTTATGGGAAAATCGAATCGGCACCAAGAAATCAATAGGCATGTCCCCTTTTCAAATGGTTTATGGTACTAACGTCGTCCTTCCTATCAATCTCGCCCTTCCTGTGATGAAGCTATGGCAAGATGCAAATGAAGAGCCAAATGATGTTACAAGAAGGATAAATCAAATAATCGAGGTCCAGCAAAATAGGGCCGAAGTAGATGACAGACTTCAGAAGTACCAAGATAATATGAAGGCCCTTTTTGATAAAAAGGCTAAAGACAGGGAGTTTCTTCCTGGAGACCTAGTTTTAAAGTGGGATGCTAGAAAAGAAGATGCAGGGAAACATGGCAAGTTCGACCATCTCTGGTTCAGTCCATTCAGGATTTCATCTATTGAGGGGAAAAATTCCTTCCTACTGGAAAACCTCGATGGAAAAATTCTTGACGCCCCTATAAAAGGGCGTTACCTAAAACATTTTATGCAATAATCATACTTCACATTCCCATTGTATATACCGGTTTGGTTTCATGTTTTGATTTGCAATTTTATTTTCTTTTGTAGATTATCCAAATTTTACTTTTCGTTGTAAATAAACCAAGTGTTATTTGATATCATAAAAGAAAAATATAAAATATTTGTACTGCATATTATTTCTATTCAACGAGATTTTCTGACATTGCTCATTTGTTCCCGTGCAAAATATTTATTGTCAGATGAGAGGTGAGAAGGTATCAAAATCTGACACTCGTCTTTCAAAACATTTTCTTTCTCCCCAAAGAGGCAATAAACTAATGATTTACTTGATTGAAAATATAAAGAAAATATGAGGTATGAACTCCTACACCACTAATCCAAGATGAAATTTCAAAGGAATCTTATTGAATGCAAAGAGGGTTTCACTCATATAGATATTTTCACCTGATCAAAGATCAGAAAAATATAAAATCACAGTTTAATTATGAATCCCTCTCTGAATGAAATAAAAATGAAATAAAAAGAAAATAAAATAAGAATTAAAAAGGGCTCGAAGTGAAGTTCGAGAGTCAATAAACAAACTTGTGTGGGAATCAGACCCTTTTTCACAGACTCTCTGAGTCTTCGTTCCATTCTACTATGTCTATCTCTGATATTTTATTCACTTCCGATCTCCGCTATCCTTTCCTTAGTCTTCATAGAAAGAAAGGGTTTCACCTTGACTCTGGAAATTTAAAAGCATACATTCAAAGCGAGATTAGGAGAAAATATTTATGATTCCTTTGATTTTAACTGAAAAAACGTATGTCTAGGATAATCCTGATAAATTTAACTCCTCTATCAGATTTTAAACTGATTAGTTCTCTCAAGGTCAATCCCTAAAAAATAAAATTCCCATAAAATTCCCCTATAGGTGAAGGTGTATTGAAGATTGGGAGAGAATTAGCCCAGAGTACAATCAAAAAAACTGTTGACAGATCTTTGTTGTTAAACTTTAAGCAGATATCATCCCTTGTATGATACATACAAATTGATTTCCCCCACTTCAAAAATATTAAAATATAAGACAGATGGTGAAAGAAAATTCATAATCTGATTGCCCCCATCTAGTCCAAGACAAATGGTGAAAGGAAATTCGTAATTCAATTGCCCCCCTTTTTTTCCAAAAAGAGATGATGAAAGGAAATTCATATAATTATTTCCCTCATCTCAGAAAAATGTGAATTGAAGTGGTGAAAGGAAATTCAATGGGAGATGTAGATAACTTCACTGGGATACTGAAAAGGCTCGCTGGCAGTGAAGCAATATCTATGATGTCTATAAGGCTATCATACACATATATAACATAATCTGCTATCTGGTTCTCCTTCTGGTAATATTTACATCCTAAACCAACAAGGGATTCCCTAAATAAATTGTTAAATTCACTTAACCCTGATGCGAATGAAATCAACCAAAGTCTGATATTTCAGTTAAGGTTGTTTTGATTATCTTAAGCAAATCCAAACTCAGATTTATGGAAGGAAAATTATTAATAGCCTAACTTGAGATCAATAATTAGATGTGTTTTGAAGGTTTTTTTAGATTCAGTTGAAGCTAAATTTTTCTGTGTATGATTAGTCCATGAAATGTGTGTTTCCCAGAAATGTAATAATGACTCCATTCACCCAATAAAGGCACTCATTCTACCGTTATTCCACGTCTCACAGGGAAATGTGATCCCTAGATGGAGCCTATGTTGGAACACATATAATCCTAAACTTTTGAGCTTTACATTCTCCACTTCATGAAATTATAATTTTTCCCAAAACGGTAACTTAGAGAAGAACTTGTGAATTTTAAATCAAATTCAGTTCTAGTTAATGAGTAATAAGGCGTGTGTGATATCTGTCGTTGGTGAAGTTTTTTCCGTTTGATCGAGCGATCCTAATTTCTCCGGAGTTTTGGAGCCGCCTAATGGTTAAAGACATAAATCACTAAAGGTCGCTCTAGAGCTTCATGCTTCAGGTATTTCGATAAGTCTTAAGGATAAAAGTCCTGAAACCCGAAACCGTTCGTTCATCACTTTTCCTAAACCTTTGAAGGACACGAGTCGTGGTACACGTGTATCTTTTGAGTCTTCTCTGAGTGGACATGTGGCACCTATTTATGACATTTTCATTTGAAGATTCATACGATTCTAAGTAACACATTGCACCTCCCTTTTCTCGACACGTCATCTAGAATGACGTCATCTATGACACATCATTATGGGAAATGACCCTTCGGAAATATAACAAAGAACCAATTCACAAATCATTGAAACACCAAAATTTCAAGGTATTAAAACTTTAATTAATTAAGTTGATCATGGTCAAGAGATGATTAATGATTTCACACTTCGAAGTTCGGATTTTTACCCCTCATCCAATCCTAAAATTCCTGAACTCCAAATTTTCGAAACACTTAAAGATAAATATGATTAATTAAGACTTAAATCGATTACCGGATAATTAATCACTTCACAGTTTCGGGTCTCAGGGATTTCCTCTCGAGCTACATTTAAACACCCTGAAGTCCGAATGTCCGAAACACTTGAAGTTAACACACCTTTTTAAACATGATTAATTAAGGTTTTAATAGCGATTATCCAGGGATTAACCTCTACAGATTCAGGATTCAGAAAATTCTCACTTTGTCTCATCTAAAGTTCTCAAACACGAACCGCCAAATATTAATGACATTTATGACCAATTAACGATAATAATTCAAACGTAGATTGTGGATCACCAGGTAGAATTTTCCATTAAAGTTAATAATTTTTTCATTAGTAAAGCTATACTAGAATCAATGCATCTGATGTGAATAAAAACACTTCAATTTTGAATTCATTTTCACCCTCCTCACAGTAGCAAGTTTTATCTGATTGAGAATATCATGCAATTCCTCTGCAACAAGTAACCTCGTTCTGTTCTCTGGATATCATGGCACCATAGAAAATGACAAAGAATCCTGATGCAACTGGTGAAAGTTGAAATCCAAATGCAGACATTCTATAGGATACCACGTTGCGAGCCATAGACACTATGAAATCTTGGACACAGGTGTTCGAGGTTCTGGAACATGAGATTATAAACTGTCCAGAAAACTCTGGTGATGA
The DNA here is from genome assembly GCA_032191745.1 of Picea mariana. Taxonomy (NCBI): domain Eukaryota; kingdom Viridiplantae; phylum Streptophyta; class Pinopsida; order Pinales; family Pinaceae; genus Picea; species Picea mariana. The sequence goes on along the minus strand of JASDQU010504107.1, from coordinate 76,480 downwards.
AGTAGATGATACTGATGAAGCTAAACTCATATATATATCTCAGTCATAGCTACACAAGATAGATGCACGACCGAGAATCATGTTGTATAACGACATGATAGGATGGGCCTTGGAGAACATCGACGTCCAAACCAGGAACATCACCAACCACCAGAAATTTGTCGTTGGGTCATTCCGACCAGAACACCTCCAAGTAATGTATAAGCTATCTCACACTCCTAAATATAATTACAATGTTGCATTTATGTTGGAATTCGAGCAACATGAATGCATACAATACAACAAGAGTTACCCCGATATAATCAAGTCCTGGTGGGGGCACCTAGAGAAGTTCAGGGCGGACGCTCATGGAATATACACCACATCTTCGTTGGACACTCACATGATTTATGTAGCCATGATGCTCTATAGATTGTTTGGGAATAAGATTCATACTCATTTCCTGGTGGTATGGGTATCGATTATGCATGAGGTAGTCGAGGGATACACTTTTAATTGGGCCAAAATTTTATCAGACAACTTGGCGAAAGAAATTACTGAATACAAATTGGTGAAATAAAAGGGGCAGCCCGCCCCTTTCTATATGTCTGCGTATGGCATGGATGTTATCTGCTTCATAACCCCTTTCCCACTGATGAATTGGAGTTGGACCCCGACCAGTGCAAAGCCTATTCACTTTTATCATTCCAAATTGTGGGAGGAAAAAGAAAAAGATTTATTTTACGAAATCTGTCACAATGTAGTGGTCCCTGTCCATATAGATTTATATGGTTTCCCACCCCCTCGAATTTCAGACAGAATCATGGGAAATCTGGGAAAACTAGCAAATTGGTTCATTGAAGAAAACTTTTCTTATATCAAGGTTTTCGGATGCTCAGTCCCTCCCCATGCTCTCCTGGTATTTTTACCAGACCGGCTGGTATGCCGAGAAGTAACTTACAAGATAGTAATAGGGTGCATCATCAAGGAGCTAAAAGTAGCCCAAAAAAAGGTATGGCCTACCTTCACTCTCCAAGTTGGTATGTTTTCTCTGTTGGATTTCGGTCACTCTAAAGTAGAGGCTGCATCTCTAAATGATGTCAAATTGGTTGACATCTAATTCAAAAAACATGACCCATACAAGATAGTAGAGAACCACCTGGCCCAATACAATATGAAAATATATGTGCACAAAGACTCCTTATACGACGAAATATTTAGGGGAGTCAGGTCTAATGAAGAGGTACAGAATAGGTTCCAAACCATGCCCCCATATCAACATGATAGCTTCCTCAGTTTCCAAAGAAACAGACAAAACAACTTGTTGAAAGTAATACAGGAGAATCGATAGCCACTTCACCTGCACAGGAATCTATGCCTCCAGGTTTTGAACCAGGGAACTCTGGTAAATAGGATATTGAGGAAACCCCAAGGAGATGTGAGGTTTTAACTCAAGAATTATAAGCCCCATTATCAGAGTAGTGAAGCCCCCAGGCCCTAGCTCATCTCAAAGCTTACCTGAAGCAAGGACAGGATGCATCTCCTTCAACACTAGCCAGAGCTACCGCCAATACAATAGAGAAACAACTATCTACGGAGATCGGTACTCCTATTAATTCATTGACACATTTGCAGTCTAATTTCGGAAATCCTAGTTCCGAAGTCATTTTCGTAGGTGATATCACCCCAATATGCCTGAAGAGATGCCTCCTTCAGATTTTTTGTTTAGCAAGAAATGGAGGGCCATCGTCAAAAGAGAATCACAGCAGAAAGATGGGGTAGTAACCAAAAGGCAGAGGATGTTGTATGACAGAAATATTTGCGATGATTCATAATTCGCGAAGGAAGTTGCAGGTTTATTGGGTGCCTTTGCCACTACAAATCAATGGTCTGTGAAGAATTTGGCGGAGCAACTAAGACAAAAAATCTTATTGGTGGCGCAGTTGCAAGATCAAATACTAACCATGGAACAAACTATAAAGAATAATCTGAGCCAAGACTTTGAACATATCATAGCTTATGATCGTCATCAAATCCAACAGTTGTGGGCTAATCTCGAGGAGCTCCATCGAAATTCACAGGACAACAAAGGATTGGTCACTCAACGTGATGAGTTAATAAGGAAATTTCAAGCCAGGTTAGACCTGACTGAAGGTACATCAGTAGATATCTCATCCCTCTAGACTCAAGCACTGGAAAAAAATGAAAAACTGAAAATGGCCCAGCAGAATCTTTTTATGAAAGTTGATGCCATACATAAGTGTTATCAGGAAATAGACATTTCTCTAAAGGATGTTTGTATCAAGGAAAGAGAAGCTCACTTAGCCCAAGCTAAGTTTCAAGAAGCCATTTCATTGGCACATAAAGATAATACCCCTGATTTTCCTCAACTTTCCCCTTCTGAACAAATAAGAGGTGATCTGGCCCTAAAGGTGTGGGAAACAAATTTGGTAGAGAGAAAGAGATTAGTCAGGGAAGTAAAGGATGCTTGCTAGGAAGAGTTATCATCATTGGACAAGAGACTGATTGATTTTGAGGGAAGCAGTATTGCAGAGGCCTTGAGGACAATCGATATTGAAATGAACCAACATAATTCTAGAAAGAGCAGAGAGGAAACTATGGCAGCCATTCAGTAAATGAACCATATTGACCTTCTTAAAACAAATAAATGGCTAATGAACCCAACTTCACAGTTTCAGACCTTGACTCAAGAAGTGAAAGGAATCCAAGAAAGACTACCTCAAGTGGAAAAGAAATTATACATTTTCTAGGTGAATGAAACAATTGAGCCATCAAAGATAGTGATGGAATTTTTAGATAGATGCAACCAATGCATTGAGCATGGAAAAGAAAGCACAGTTGTGAGCAGGTAAGGAAATGTCATTGCATTACTGAACATGGTTGAAGAGACAGATGGCAACAGAACTACCACGACTAAGATATTATGTTGAATTATTAAGAAGACCAGAAGACAGATGTGTCCATCCTAAAGGAATTAGGAAAGGAAGCATTTCTTCCAGCAGACAAAGAGATGGAGGAGAATGCCAATGAAGCTCATCATTTTCTATTCACTGTTGTCTTATTTCAAATATTTTCTATTTTTATTATAAGAAGTCCAACCGTTTTGAGTTGTGATAGTTTTGTATAAATACATAGATCCAAGATCTATTTGGGGCTGCTTCTTGCCAGATGTAATAGAGAAAACTCTCCTTTGAGTATTAATACAAGTGCAGACAAAGATTCCAAATTTTGTTCAGTTTGGGTTATGTGTTTCTTTTGTTTTTCCATATCTCAACATTTCTCTATGCATTTCCTTGACAGATGTTTGATTGCAATTTAGTGTCACAACTACTATAATCGTATTATATCAATAATTTGTTAAGTGAGAAATTTTTCTTGTATTTACTGTGAGTAAAACAAGACCTGAAAGCTATGTGAATTATTGTACTTTACACTTTGTTCAAGGGTGCGCTATCTATTTTCTTCCACTGCAACAAGGTTAGATTCTTCAGCAATTGATGCTTTTCTTTGTTCAACAGTTTTGTAAGTCTCCCCCCACCCCATTCGATATTACAGTTGTGACTCAGACATGAAATATGGTCTTTGTACTGCCATATTGTAAATTTCATTTAAGGATATTTTCTCTTATAATTAAAGGTAGAAAAAGAATTTTTTAAAAACATTCTCTTCAAACTTTCTTGATGCCTGACATTATTCTTTGAGCCTTAAGTTTAATCTACATGGAGGTCAAGGATATAGATATTATTCCCATTTATTGTAGAGGCAATATCAATATCGAAGCTGATGGAAAGTGATATTTGGATCATGGTAACCTGAAAATACCCAAAAGACCCCACTCCCATAAGGTTGAAAGCTCTATAATTGAGGGTTTTAGAAGGTCTTAGTGAAGATTGATTCTCGCTTGGTTGGACACAAATGACATAATTGAACATGGAGGTGAACATGTGAATGTGAGTTAAGGCCGAGGAGATGATGTTTACTTTCTCTTTGGGAGAGGTACAATGGAAGTAAGAAATCATATGATCATTTGAGATCCCTATGCGATGTATTGGAAAATAATCAATGTAGTTATGAGGATTCTACACGGTAAGTGGCTATTGAGGATGATCTTTGTGTCTGGTAGCGAACTATGGGGGGGATAAAATGTTTGTTTGAATTATAGTCGAGAGGTAATAGAGCCCCACATATACGGTAAGGAGAGGATGATGATGATGATGGAAGAATAGCATTGGGATTTGAGAGTACGTTGGCCAGGGAATGAGAAGAAATATTGAGGCATTTGGATTTTCTTCATCAGTAAGCCAGAGTTGTGAGATCCACATCATGGGACTCGAGAACCAGAAAAATGCCTTGCCATTTAGTAGTTTACAAGAATGAAATGATTCCACTTGGATTTTGTGTGTCTCTTTCTAGGTATCAAGAAGAAATGTCAAGGCATTTGTCTCTTTTGCATAGACATGTTGGATTTGAATGGTCATTGAAATTGGAACCAAGAAAGAGGAGAAATTCACCATTAATGCTTGATGTTGAAGGATTGGAAACTTTTACATCTCCAGTCAAGGAACAGAATGAAATGTAAAGACATCCTATTTCTCTTCATCAAAATATTGAAGTTGAAAGAATCTCATTTTTGGGATCAATATCTACAACATCTCCACAATCAATGGTTCACGAAGTTGAAGAAATAATGACACCCAAATTGGTGAGTTCTATAATAATGGAACAAGATGAATATTCAAGATATTTTCCATCAACCATGAATATCATAGCTTCCAACTCTCCACCACTAGGACCTTTGATACTTTTGAACAAACTGGAACTTGTAACTTTTCTTTTAGGGTTGAATTTTGGAACATTTGGAAGTAGATATCAATCAAAGGGATACCCCATATTGGTGGTGGTGGTGATATGAATATTTGTGTATGCCTTTACATGGTCATTGGGTCCCCTCAGTTGGCTAGTTCCCAATGATATCTTCCCTCTGGAGATCCATTTGGTTGGCCAATCATTCAATGTCTCGATGAATATTTTCTTCACCTTCATAATCACGCAAACATTCTTGGCGATGATCTGCCACTTCAAGTTCGATATCTTCCTCTTCTTCACTGGATAGTTGGTCATCATAACTCTCTTCATCTATTTTTTTCTCCATGAAACCAAAAACGTGACCATCGAAGAGATTAGAAAAGTGTGGATGGAGCATTAGTTTTAGAGAAAATTCCTTTCCCTGAAACAGGATTAGAAACAACAAATTCCTTCTCAACTAAAAAATGACACCTCCCCCCTATACTATATTGTATTTGAACTCTTTGACAGTAAAAAACACACATTCATGTCCAAATCATCCAATTTATCCATAGAAGTCGTGAAATTGAGTAGCAATCAAATTCACTGCAAAATCGTTTACTACGCCAACACCTCCACCATTATCTTCACGTCATCATCTACCCCTATGACTCTAAAATCTCCAAAAATGATGCCAGGTGTGCAAAGATAGTGTCTAAGACCAAATATTATAACAAGGAAACCAGTTGAGAATGTAGGTTTCCACATTTATTAGTCATAGTAGTAGAATTTTTTTTCTTTTGGATAACATTACGTGAGAGGTTTCGAAACATACAACGTTTCGAGTGGATACTCCAACCATCATCAAGGACATATGAAACCATTCTTCTAGAACAATTATTACACCAAAAGTCTCTTCATTCTTGATATTTTATAGAAATATCTGATTGGGTTAAACCTCAATTGGATGATAGGGATGAGTCCAAGTCATTGTCAGTCCCAATATGCTTCGCAATACCATGCCCTTTTACATGGTAAGGTACAATTTTTTCCACCTCTTTCACATGGTATTCATAATGATCATACATTCACATGGTCCTCATCACAATGACCGCCACC
>JASDQU010504107.1:36669-52742 GCA_032191745.1 Picea mariana | reverse complement strand
TACTATTATACATCAAACAAGATTGGGTTCATTATCCAAACCTTTGTGCTACTAGAATTCACTACCATACTTTCTTCAAGGGTTGACAATAATGACAACCAACCCAAATAATCAACAAAGCCAAGGAAAGGGGAAATGACCAATTTAAAATCATTTTCACCCACAACCTTTGTGATGGTGTAAGGATCATATCTTAATGGTATGAGCTTCTCGCGGAGGTATGTGCGACTCTCTTCCTGCAAATGCAACAACACCTTATCACCAACCTGGAATTTTCATGGAACTCGATGTTGGTTAAGTCACTACTTATACTTGGCATTGGATTTCTACAAGATGTCATGAACATGTTATTGGATGTGATGAATCTGATCAAAAAAATTGGTTTCTCTATCTCCCTTGGTCTGAGCATGGGGGTACTCTTCTCGTGTAGATGTAATGGGTAGAGCTACATCAATGGGGCCTAGTGGTTAGAACCAAAAGCACAACTAAAAATGGTTGTGGCCCATAGATCTTTTGAGGGATCTATTGTATCTATGTCAAAAATATGGAAGGCTCTCATCTCATTTATGTGGATTCTTGGAGTTGTACATGCATAGGATATGCACAATAATATTGTTGACCACCTCTATTTTCCCATATTTTTGGTGGTGGAAGGAAGTCGATTTGGTAAGCCTGGTGTCCATTAGATACCATAGGAAGGACTAKAAAGTACTAAGGAACCTACTATCCTTGTCTGAAATAATATTCTATGGTAGTCCAAAATGAACCTAATCACACTCAAGGAATAACTTAGCAGTGACTTATGTTGTGACACTCTTCTTATGTGATGCCAAAATGGTCATCTTAGAGAACTGATTGACAACCACAAATACACAATCTTACCATGCTTGGTGGAGGGAAAACCTGACATGTAATATATGGAGACTGACTCCTGGGGCTTGTTTGGGGTAGGTAGATGAGTGTACATTGTTGAAATTTATCCTACTCAACACCCAACAATTAGCTAAAAACAAAATCAATTTATCTACTAAAAGCACAATTGAGTATTCAAATAAGCATGCAGTGGAAGAATAAATAAGGAAACCAAATCAAGCACACATAAAAACTAATATTTTTGGGTAGACACCCTTGGAAAAATCCCGGATCCAGTGATGAGAATGATTTTATTATGCTAAAATAAAGGCTCCTATAATATGGATAATGGCCCATTGAGAGAAATACGTATGCAAACTAACTTGGCAAGGTCTGACCTACTCTATGATCAATTCTAGCATGGTTTTAGAGGCATACATGATTCACCTTCTTGTGAATCATGTATATACACGACTATCTACACTGTGAACTATGCATCTGTACTATTATAGCAAGATTTGCCTCACCCTATGCAAACTTGTACAGAGGGAATTTTTCCATTTCCCTATGCAGACTTGAAGTCCCTTTTTTGCAAATCCCAGAGCTAAAAACATTATTTTTCCACATATACGCGTCCTATCTATTATACATCATGTGTATACATAGGTTGCACCACTACAACCCACACACATCGGGTTTTGTGCCCAAAATTAATAAATGGTGTCAGATTTCCATGTCACGTCATGAGATCCAAGATCCTTGAACTTCCATATAATAGAAACATTCCGACTCAGCCCTTCAGTTCCACTTGAAGGCTATAAATGGGCCAAATCTGAGCTATGGAAAAGAGGATAAGAGTTCAACTTTGAAAGAAAAGTTACTCTGGAGAAATTATTCACTTCATATCGAGTCTACATCCCTTTGTCCTTTTAAGTCTAAACACATTATTCAACCCCCAAGATCTTCCCAACTTGATTGGGAACCTAATTGTCTCTCTTATATGATATTTTCTTTGGTGGATGCCCAACTGGAAGGGACTTAGTTTCTCGGTTCCGAACCGTGCCGACACAAAATTTTGTAATTCATGCACTTCTGTTGATTACATTTTAATAGAAATACTCTTTTCTCGTCCAATTAATATCTTGCAAATATTTGAATTGTTATTCCATGGGCATATTTGTTATGAATGTTGATGTGTTATGCTATTGAATGTGCTAACATTATATAATATCACCATATGATTGCTTTTCTTGGTTGTTGAGGATAAGTTGCAGGTGTATTGCTTTGAGTCAAGTGTTCGATGGTGGACTTCGTCAAACATCTGGACAAGGTAGGAATTTTATCTTGTTTTGTTAGCATTTTTTTTATATAGCATACATGAGATTAGAGTTGATTTATGCAGTCATTTTCGTCTATTGTGGTTTACCCCTAGCCATAGAGAGATTTTCCTCATAATAGAATTGGCGACCATATTGGGGATAGAATCTTCTTTTTAGGGTTTAGAGTGTTTTTCTCCTTGGATTGCTCTCGTTTATATTGAGTTTCTTTTCGTCCGACTGCTTGACAACCTCTGTTCATTCTGATTCTGAGTTTCTTAGCCTTCTCCTTAGCCTGGTTGTGTTTTAACATATATACATGGGTTTTTTCTTGACTGTCGCGTACATACACATGTTGTCCTCTTGCAAGAGGCATATAAACATGCTTTTCCCCTAAACAGTCGTGTAGATCACCCTTTGTTTCTTGGTTGATGGGCTTGATGATTGTCGGGTAAGTTTTGATGGTTGCTGAGTCTTCTTGGGTCTCTGTTATGACTATTAAGTGTATGTGGAATGATAGGAAATCTTTCTTTTGTTGAGTTTTTGGGTGATGCCTTTCTCATCATCCTTTTCATTTGATTTTCCTTGCATCTTGGGCTGGGTGTTTGCTTCTTGATATCCTAATTGGTTTGTCTCTATTAAAATACAATAGATTTTTTATATCAAGTTGTTTTTCAGTCCTTGCATTTTCATTATTTAATATTGAAAGTACAAAAATAGTAGGCATTTTACATTGTTGGCATTTGATCTTTTGAGTCCTTATAATTGATCTTAGTACATGTGAAGAAATATTGCATCTTATTTGGAATTGCAGAATTAAATTGAAAATTGCATTTTGAAAATCATATCATTTATTGGGAATTGAAGTTAGGACTTTGCATTGTATTCATATTCATTTATTTTACTTGTTGAGTCATAACATCATTAGTTTCATGACTGCACCTTTTGAGTAAGCAAGACCACTAAAAGTAATGCTGATAATTTAACATTGATTAGTAACGAGTTTATTTTCTAGGGTGCACAAACAAGATTAGGATTTAGAGCCTTGGAATAGGATTTTGTGAGTAAACGTCTCCAAGGTTATTAAATCAACATATTTGTGACTAAGGGATTGGAGAAATCCATTGTATAATTGGTGACTTTAGGAGGCTATGCTTACACCGGAGTTAAACATGAGGTCGCATGAGGTTGGTTGAAGGGATATCCCCCTGATACCTTCTTAGCGTCAGATATATTTTTTGGGGATCTATTCATATATGGGGATCTTGATAGTACCTTTACCTCTGTGAGAGGCAGTTCTTTCGAGGTTTCAGGCTTTGTTACCCTGCCCATACGGTGGACCTCATTTATGAATTTTCACTTGTAGATCAATTATATCGTGGTTTCTTAGTTGCTTGACATAGGTACCACATAGGTTACTTGCAGGGGTTATTTTGTAGGTACCCTGGGTTAGATAAGGGTCGGACATCACACAACCTTTATGGAGGGTTACCTCTCTGGGGGGATCTGATCGAATGGTTTTTAAGTCCACGAGGGCCCTTATAGCTGATTCTGATACCTCCTATGTTTAGTAGGGAGTCTAAGGCCCCTCTTGGGTGAGGCATACCTACTTTACGGAGGGAGGTCCCTTTCAACCACTTTATCCTGTGTGTGTGCATATTGGCCTTTTGATTTTATTTTGGTGTGCTCTTTGATTACTAGTTGGCCTTAGGATTTGTTTTATATCTCAAGTCTTGATTCATCATGGAGCCAGACCATCTTCCCCGCAGGTCTCGTCGATTGTTACAATTACCACCACATTTTGGGTCTTTGCCTTCTAAAAGGAGTAAAGTTGTCAAATGTGGTACACACACCTCCACTTATCAGACTTGTGATCATACAAGGATGAGTATTGAATCGAGTCAGAAATATATTGGGAGTCCTTCGACTCCCATACCTACTATAGTTAATGGTACCCCTTCGACACCTTCAACCAGAATGGTTGTAGTGCCAGAGGTGCCTATCATCACCTTTGCTCGTCCTAGTGAATACTCAACCTATAGCCACGAACCCTTTTTGTTATCTTTGTCACTCACCAGGATATAATATTCAGTCCATCCCTATGGACTCTAGTCCTTTTTCTTATGGTATGTCGAATTTCACATTGCAACTTTCAACCTCCATCCTAGTGGCTGGTCCGAATACTATTATTGGACTCGGGGGCACAACTCCTCCACATACTCATTTCTTGTTTGGTGGTACCCATGTCCCACAAACGAATCCTAAAATTGGAGGCTTTCCTACTTTTAACTCCGGGTCTAATCATGTTCCTAATGCTTCTGGTTGGAGTAACCAACCTAGCAAACAAGCTACTACTTATGGTCCATCCTTTATATCCACCTCCTTTGTACCATTTTTTACCAACATGTTTGGAATGATGAATCCACCTATATCTTCCAGATTCACAACTAGGGGAGGTTAGTTTCATACCTTGGGAAACCCCCAACCTGGAGCCACTTCGGCTGGGGGAAATTTTTACAACCCTCATTAGAAAATTCCTACTAGAATGGTTCCCAACCAACCCCTCATGAATCAGTCTAGAGGAGGGTATTACAATCCCAGACAGGGCCATGGTGCTTACCAGAATCCTGGATGGGCTGTGATTCCCCAACAACAATATTTTCAGGGAACTTGGGGCCAGATGCCACAACCCCATCTCCCTTTTCTGGCCACACTCAATCTTCCAAACTTGTCTAAGTTAATGAACAACCCCATGTGTCGTGATCTGACATGGCCCCCCATCCCCACTAAGATTCCTTCAAATATTCCAAAATTCGAGGGTAAAACTAGTGAGGATCTTGGTGATCATGTTACCACTTTTCACCTTTGGTGCTCTTTGAATTCCATTAACGACGATTCTATTCGGTTAATATTGTCTCAATGCACCCTCACGGGGGTTGCTGCAAAATGGTATATCGAGCTAATTAGGGGGGCATATAGAAATTTGAATAAGATGGTTTTAGTCTTCCTCAACCACTTCCAATTGTCGGTTCGTTACGATTTTGGCATAGAACTTCTATCGACCTTTCATCAGGAAAAGGCCACTCATATCTTGGATCACATCGAAGAGTGGCGTAGATGGAAGAGACTGATCAAGGCCTACATACCCCCAGAATTCCTGCTAGAGTGGTTCCTTAAGTCTCTCCTACATTATATTTTGAAGGATGTTTCTACATCTAGGGTTACATTTGAGGAAGAAGCAATTTTTAAGCCCAACAGTTAGATATTATATATGCTAAGTCTAGGATGTTATATGAGATTCTTCCAGACGCACCGAGGTCAAACTATGATCCTAGACAAAAGCTTGATCCTCTTGTCGATGGCACTGTAGGCTTTGCCAATGTGAAATATGCAGAATCGGTGACAAGCCATTTGAAAGAGTTGTCTCTAAACTAGTCTGTAGGAGGTGTTATCATCAAAAGTCACTCTTGGATTGTGACAAGAGCAGAGCCCAACACCCATCAGTTTTATGTTACGAAAGATTTAATGGGTGATCAGATGGGTAGAGACTCAGGAGGTATCGCTCTAACTCAGGGACTAGATCTGGTATGTAAAGAACAAAGGAGTTCTTGATCTAAATTTAGTCAGTGAGCTGATTGTAAAATGAGCAGAGGGAAGACTTGGTGAGACAAGTGAGTAAGACTGCCTCGGGCATCAGGCCTTTCAGCAGTTTGCAGAAGAAAAAATTTGAATGCAAGATCCTCTTGGTTCAGAGTTTCAGGGAACTGAAGAGGTGACTTGACTGGATCCTCCAATTCCAAGTCATTCAACGTTGAGAAAATCATAAGACCGATTAGAGACAATGCAACTGTTATAGTGATCCAACCTACATCATCCTATAACAGCTACAACTCGACTGGATCCTCCAATTCCGAGCTATTCTAACACAGTGTAAACAAAGATATGAAAGAAATTAACATTCATCAGGCAAGAAGTCTCAAGAGTCAATGCATAACCAGAATAACCAGTGCTTCATTAAAGATTTTACAATCGGGAGCCTCACTCAACCATTGATCCTATCAAAATACAAAAACTGAGTACATATACTCAGAAAAATTCACCTAACAGAGGCGTGCTCGAACCTCCAAGGCGTGGCATCCCTTCAGTCAAACTCGAACGGATATCCTTCATCAGACACCATCTTAACTGGGCATGGCTCCTGCAAGGGGGGTAGCTGAGCCATTTAGTGCTGATTTAGCGTGTGCAGACCTCTCTGGCTAGTCAAGGACTCGTCATGGTTTCTTTGGAAAAAATCAGCACATAGGATCGTCTCGGGCAGATTGCTTGCCAGATCCTCCATACCTTACACTTAATGAGTGAGGAGAGGTTTCAACCACCTCCTCCCACCTTCATTTATTGCCAGCAAGAACTAGGATTGAGATCGAATTGGATTGGCACCTGGAGATCGCGACGATCCCTTCTGCGACTAAACTTGATGCTTTTGGCCCCTCTTGCACAGCTCTTTCTATTTCCCAAGTGATCACGAGCCATGAACCTGTGCTTATCCTCAAAGGTGCTTTCAAAATTTCAGGGTTCGTGGATAGGAAGGAGCTGATCCTTGCTCTTCAAAGTCGCGATGGGAAAAATTCCGAGATGGCCTAATTGGGCACCACACGTCCCTCTCTAATTTGACGATCCTGAACTCATTTGGTGATACTGTGGGCCCAGGTCCTAGATGCTCTCGGCACTTCGCGTCTTGGGGATATGTAGGAGCTGCTCCTTGTGCTTCGAAGTTGCGATGGGCGAAAAGGCAAGGAGCCTAATCGTGCACCACGTGTCCCTTTTGGATGAATGGCTGAGACTACTTCATGATACTGTGGGCCCAACTCTGGGCGCTTTCGGGGCTTTGGGGTTTGGGGTTTCGATATGTGAGATGACGAGGAACCTTTACCCTTCGAACTCTCGAATGTCGATATGCCGACGTGACTAGATATTGCGCCACGCGTCACTGGATTAGACGACCTAGATTTTATCTTGAAATATAGGTGATATCTCTGGCGCTATATCTCGGGTAACTTGGTAGCCCTAAAATCCCGATGATCGTCGATCAACTCTATAGATGGATCTCGGCCGCTGACAACAAAACTTTGCCTGCTCGCTTGACTTGTAACCCGAAATGAGATTTTTTGTGTTGCACTTGGGTGCTTCTCGTGCAACCTACAGACCTGGGTACTTTTGTGCCCAAGACCAAAATTGTTGCTAACATTAAGCTCCATGGGGGATAGAGTCATCTCTGTGATGCTCTAAGAACTGATTTTGCAGCTTCAGTGCCTTCTGTTGGGCTATGGAGTCATTGACTAAGCTGAAAAATAAAAATGAAAATAAACAAAGAACCAAAAGGACAATATTTACAAACAAAGGAGTCATCTAAGGCTCAAACAAAACACTTCTTCAGAAAATGCCCATTTACTGGGCTGCTGAAAACCTCTTCACCCTCCAAATCCTGCAACCTGTACGTGTTGTTTGAGAAAACCTTGAAAATTTTGAAGGGCCTGATCCATAGGGTGTCAAACTTGCTGTGTTTGCCCTTATCCTGTATGGGTGCATCCCACTTAAGCAACAAATCCCTGATCTCAAACTCTTTCTTCGTGACCTTCCTGTCAAAAGCCAGTTTGACCTTCTGTTGATGGTCCTGAATTATGTCCATTACCTACTCTCTGGCCTGCTGGACTTCCACTAGTTGATGAACTCTTCTGATCATGTCATTGGGCTCTTCTTGATAATCCTGGAAGAACTTTGCTACAGGAATGGCTATTTGAGAAGGGAAAACAACTTCTGCTCCATAAACTAATTGGAAAGGGGAGATGCCTATAAATCTTTTTGTGGTCACTTGATCGGCCCATAGAGCGAATTTCAACTTTGAATCCCATGCCTTTTTGTTTTCCTCTAATAGTCTTTTGATGATCCTTATCAGGATTTTGTTAGAGGACTCTGCTAAACCATTGCCCTGGGGATAGTATGGGGTGGAGTGAATTAGTTTGATCTCGAATTGCTCACAAAACTTGGCTAACAGCTCAGCCTTGAAAGAGGTTGTGTTATCAGTGAAAATCTTGCTTGGGCAGCTGAATCTTGTGATGAGGTCTTCCAGGAATCCAATGATTACCTTGTGGGAAGAACTCTTCGTGGGAATAACTTCTATCCATTTAGTAAAGAAATCCATGGCAGTTAGGATCCATCTGTGTTGTCCACTAGAAGAAAGGTGGATTTCTCCAATAAAATCTAGGCCCCATTGCTGGAAAGGTCCCGAAACAACCACAGGCTTTAAAGGCAAAGACTTGAGGTGTGGTTTTCCTCCAAATTTTTGACATTTGATACAGGTTCTGACCTTTCTGCAGACGTCAGTGAATACGGTGCGCCAATAGTATCTAGCCCTGAGGATTTTGTAGTCCGTGGCCTTCCAGAAATGATGCCCTCCACATTGGCTATCGTGAAATTCAACCATAATCCTATCAGCCTCTTGGGGATTCATACATTTCAAAAGCACCCCCAGGGGATCTTTCCAATATAAAAATTGTTCGACAAGGTAGTATCTGATTGCTTTTAGCTTCAGAGCTCTTGCCTTGTTTCTTTGCAGGCCATCTAGGGGCCGCAACTCTTGTAGAAAATATACGACATCCTTATGCCAGGGACATTAAGCCAATGGGGGTTCTGCTTGAGGGTCTATATCAGACAGCTGATCCTGCAGATTTCCTGAGCACTCATTGATGACAACTACCCCCAAAGCTTTGCAATTTGCTTTAGCCAACAGCTTAGCTAAACCTTGACCTTTGATTAATTTGGTAGGCCTTATTTCTAAGTCAACCTCAAGGATCTTGGCTATCCACTTACTCCTCCTCCCGTCTATGTCAGGCTGAATAAGAATGTCTTTAACAACGGCCGAGGGGACATAGGTAATGATTTTTTACTGCAGGACATAAGTTCTAAAGGCTCTGAGAGCCTTTTCCAAGGCATAGGCCTGCTTCTCCATAATGTCATACCTGACTTCGGTGTCCCTCAGAGCTCTGCTAAAATAGGCAATAGGCTGCTCTAGCCCGACCGTGTTTGTCTGTAATAAAATAACAGCCACCGTGTCAGGTGAGGCAATGAAGAAAATAAGGAAATCCCTTGAGTAATCGGGACTGATAAGCACAGGAGCTTCAGTCAAGGCCTTTTGTATCTGCTCAAAGGAATTTTGAGATTCAACAGTCCACCTTACTTCATTTCCCTTTCTCAACATGACCATTATAAGTTTTACCACCTCAACAAAGTTAGAAATAAACCTCCTTAGAAAATTAATATTACCAAGGAAAGACTGTACCTCCTTCCTAGATATTGGGATTGATAAGGCCTATATTGCCTCAATTCTGCTGGGATTGATCTTGATCCGTTCGGCTGATACTATGTGACCCATTAACTTTCCCTCCTTCATGGAGAACAAAGATTTCTTGGGATTCAATGAAATTCCAAAACTCCTGCATTTCAGAAAAACCTTCTTGAGATGACAACAATGTTCTTTATCAGTTTGGGAAAAAACTGTTATGTCATCCAGGTAGATGACCACAAACTTATCCCTTTCCCCAACGAAAGATATGTCCATGGCACGTTGAAATGTTGCCCCTGCATTCATCAATTCAAAAGGCATTTTGGCATACATGAATGTGCCCCATGGAGTGGTAAATTCCGTCTTTTCCCTGTCCTCAGGCAGAACAAAGATTTGATTGTAGCCAGAGAAGCCATCGATCATGGAAATCCTGGATGCTCCTGTTACCCTCTGCAATATATGTTCCATTTTTGGTAAGGGGTAATTGTCCTTTCGTGAGCTCCTATTCAGGTTTCTAAAATCTACATAGAGTCTGATTTCTCCATTCTTCTTCCTTACTGGGACCAAGTTGGCCACCCACTCTGAATATCTCAGTGGCACGATGATCTGGACCTGTAGCAGCTTCTTCACTTCTCTCTCCATGATAGGCAACAGCATGGGATTGATCTGTCTTAGCTTCTTCCTAAATGGCGTTGCCTACTTTTTCAATGGGATTTTATGCTCAATGACAGAAGTGTCATATGTTTTGAGATATTCATAGATCCAGACAAAAACATCAACAAACTCCCTCAATAGTTCAACGTATTCAACCCTCTGCTCCTTTGTCATATTTATAGACAATTTGACAAACTTGGGTTCATTCTCAGTGCCAATGTTGCACTGAGTTGTATCAACGTCATCCTCTGAGATGTCCCTCTTTAATGCCACATCATTTCTATAAAAAATCCTTTCCAAAGGAACCAGTCCCCTTGGAATATATTGCTGGGCAGCTGAACAATGTTACGCTATGCAATCTGATTTAGAAAATTACCCCCATCAAGCTTTTCTTTAGAGACAGAGTCTTGGTCAATATGCATCTCTGAAAATTCTTGGATAGTCTCCAAGAATCTTTTGATCTCAAGATCATCCTCAAACACCTTCCAATGTTTAACATTGTCAGGTACGGAGGGCCTGTATTTTACTTCCACATCGTATCTAAATTTGGGTGGCAAGGGCACTTTGAAATTGCTTGCTTATGTAGCCAAGGAATCTGCCACTGCGTTCTTCTCTCTTGGGATGAAATAAATGTTAAATGCTGAGAAGAAACTATCAATTAGGTCCCATACCTCATTTCTGTAACTCCTAAGTCAAGGATGCTTAGCCTGATAAGCATTTATAATCTGCTAGACTACCAATTCCGCATCTCCGAACACTACTACCTCCTGAATTTCCACATCCTTTGCAGCTCTTAGTCCTAGAAAAAGAGCCTCATATTCTGCGACATTGTTGGTAGCTTCAAATTCGAGCTTGTATGACAGAAATATGGTTTCTTGAGTAGGTGACACAAAAAATACCCCAGCACCAGTGCCTTCCCTGGAAAGGGCTCCATCAAAAAACATTTTCCAGATGAGGGTGATGGAGGGAGGAAATCCATGAGAAGTGGTGGGATGCTTTCTGAGTTTTAGGCAAGGCTCGGGAGCATTAGTGAGTTGTAGTAAACTGGAACCCAAATCAGTGTCCAGGGTGAAAATGGGATGGTTGGTAGGATTGGCTTCGTCAATGATTATATAGGCTAGCTGGGCTTCTCTGTATAGTCTCCTATGTTCTCCTCCAAATACTGGAATAATAGCATAGGTTAGGTCCATCTGCAGAGTTCCCCCCAGTCTTTTTATCCAAGATCTTGATAACAACATACCGAACTTGGGGGGGACATCAGCCACTACAACATCCATGACCACACTCTTCATTGGCAGTGAAATAAAGAGACCACTAAATCTTTGATGACTCCAAGACATTACACCCTCCTTGAATCGAAAGAGTACAAATCATGATAAGCCTTTGTCACCTCCAGTCCCAACTCTTCCATGACTATTTTGGGCATAAGGTTGTGGGAAGCTCCTGAATCCATGAGGCAATTATGCAACACTTTATCATGTATGTTCAAGGAGGTGTAGAAGGGAGGGGGTGAATCATCTATTTTTTCCACCATGGGACCTAGGATGACTGTTGGCTTTTCATCTTGGAGATTTATTGAGTCCATGGAAGGTTGGGGGGGCTTATATTGTAGCAGCTCAGAGAAGCATTTCTTGAACTCTTCCTATTTAATCAATTCAGTGAAGGGCACAGGGATTCTAATTTTTTGAATTTCATTCTCAAAGTTGAAAGAATAAGTAAGCTTTGGGATTTCCCTCACTTCAGGAGCATGAATTTAGACCATTGGAGAGAGGGGCTGGGCCTTCTTACCTCCATGGTTGTCTTCTACTTCCTTAGCAGGCTTCTCTTCTCTAGTGAGTTGTTCAGGAACATCGGGTGCTCCTATATTTTTCTTGTACCTCAGGTTATACTTGCTTTGGCTGTTGCTGGCCTTGTCTCCCTTGCTAACTTCATTTAGCTAACTGTCCATGAGAGATTCCTCATACGCTGATTGAGTGAGATGAGGAAAAGGAGGAATTTCTCTGAAGCAGTGGATTTTGGGACCAAGCCCATTTGTTTACCCTTCTTCCTCATCAGCCACAAAATTATTTTGAAAAGGGGGCTGAATTTTCTGGTCTTCTCTGTCTCTTCCCCTCTGGTCTCTTTGCATAATCGGGGGAGCAATATTTTTTGGCCTGCTGAAACTTCCTTTGTTTTCAGCATTTTGAGGACCTCTGTATGCTTGCCTTCCCTCCATATTCATTCTCTCCATCTCTGCAGACAAAGACTTCACCATCTTGGCCAGTTCATCCACTTGAAGGTGAGGCACCGAGGGGCGAGAAGTTGAGGCTTTAGATCTTCCCTTCCTCCTATCTGCATCAGTCTTGTTTCTCAGCCTATCAGCTGCTAATACGTTAGATTCCACTTCTATGGCCGTGTCTTGCATCTGAGCTAGGGAGGTAGCTCTTCTTTCTCTCAATAGAAGACATAAGTCAGGGTCGAATGCACTAGCATAAGAAATTTTAGTAGAGGCTTCTGTGGGATTTATCTCAGTAGGAATCTTATTATACATCTTATTGAATCTTTTGGAGATGTCAAAGACAGAATCACCTTCCATCTTCTTCAAAGACACGAACTCTGTCATGTAATACATGAAATCCTTCTTATCTCCCCACTTCCTCAGGAAAGCGCCATCTAGAGCTTCAATTCTAGCAATAGATCTGGGGGCCAATCCCCTAAACCATTTCCTCACCTCACCATCCAGGCTCTGGACAAAGACTCTCATCCAGACATCTTCATTTACAATGTTTAGGTTGTTTTCATAATTGTAGAAAGAAGCCAGGTTCTCTTCCGCAGTTATATCCTCTTCCCCAGTGAACTTGGGCATATATTTCAGGTAATCTCCAGTAGGGAGAGGATTCGCAGGTTGAGGTAGGACTAAGGGAGCATATCTGGAAACTACTATGGCATCCATTCTATTTAGAGGGGGATTAGCACCAGCCATAGGAATATTAGGTGGAGGAGAACTTGGAGAAGAAGGAGTTCACAAAGGGGCTACTGGGAATGAGTCTCTAAGTGGAATGGGAAACAATAGGGGATTTAGGGAGAAGGCTAACGGGCTTAAGTCAGTAGATGCTTCTCTTTGTGCAGAAGTGGAAACAATAACAAGAGGAGGAGTGGTAAAGATAGGAGTGGGGAAATCTTCTGTGGTCCTGGGTCTACGCCAAGGTACAACTTTAGGGGAGAGGGGAGTGACAAGGATTTCTCCCTCCAATCCCAGACTACAAGGGGAAAACTCAGTAGGAACACTCCTAAAATTCAGGAAACGGGAAACATCAGAAAAAGGTCTGTTAAGAAATTGAGGAGGAGAAAATGGAGTTCCTATAGAAGGAGATGGTGGATTACTTGGTTTAGTAGAAGCTTCTTCTTCAGAGGCCTTTCCTTTTCTGAGAACCACCTCTGGATTAGTTTCAGGTGTAGCTAGAGGCAGCTGTGGATGGGACAGCGTGTGTCTGCCTCTGAAAGACAAAATTAACACGGCAGGTTCGCTATAGTGGAGTCGCCAAGTGCATAGTAGCAATCTTCAAAGGCTCTGATACTTGATGCACCTTCAGAATCATAGGCTCAATGTCGTTCAATCCTAGGGAAAATTTTCAACTTCATCCCTGACAACGGCGCCAGAAATGTTAGCGTCAGAAGTCACTCTTGGATTGCGACAGGAGAAGAGCCCAACGCCCATCAGTTTTATGTCACGAAAGATTTAATGGGTGATAAGATGGGTAGAGACTTAGGAGGTATCGCTTTAACTCAGGGACTAGATCTGGTATGTAAAGAACAAAGGAAGTCTTGATCTAACTTCAGTCAGTGAGCTACTTGTAAAATGAGCAGGGGGAAGACTTGGTGAGATAAGTGAGCAAGACTGCCTCGGGCATCAGGCCTTTCAGCAGTTTGCAGAAGAAAAACTCTGAATGCAAGATCCTCTTGGTTCAGAGCTTCGGGAAACTGATGAGGTGACTTGACTGGATCCTCCAATTCTAAGTCATTCAGCGTTGAGAAAATCATAAGACTGATTAGAGACAACGCAACTGTTACAATGATCCAACCTACATCATCTTATAAAAGCTACAACTCGACTGGATCCTCCAATTCCGAGCTGTTCTAACACAGTGAAAACAAAGATATGAAAGAAACTAGCATTCATCAAGCAAGAAGTCTCAAGAGTCAATTCATAACCAGAATAACCAGTGCTTCGTTAAATCTTTTACAATTGGGAGCCTCGCTCAACCATTGATCCTATCAAAATACAAAAAATCAGTACATATACTCAGAAAAATTTGCCCAACAAAGGCATGCTCAGACCTCCAAGGTGTGGCGTCCCTTTAGTCAAACTTGGACAGATATCCTTCATTAGACGCCATATTAACTGGGCATGGCTCCTGCAAGGGGGGTAGCTGAGCCATTAAGTGTCGAGTTAGCGTGTGCAGATCTCTCTGGCTAGTCGAGGACTCGACATGGTTTCTTTGGAAAAAATCGGCACACAGGATCGTCTCGGGCAGACTGCTTGCCAGATCCTCCATACCTTACACTTAATGAGTGAGGAGAGGTTTCAACCACCTCCTCCCACCTTCATTTATTCCCAGCAAGAACCAGGATTGAGATCGAATTGGATTGGCACCTAGAGATCGTGAGGATCCCTTCTGTGACTAAACTCGACGCTTTTGGCCAATCTTGCACAAATCTTTCTATTCTCCAAGTGATCACGGGCCGTGACCCTGTGCTTATCCTCAAAGGCGCTTTCGGCATTTTGGGGTTCGTGGATAGGAAGGAGCTGATCCTTTCTCTTCAAAGTCGCGATGGGCAAAATGCCAAGATGGCCTAATTGGGTGCCACGTGTCCCTCTCTGATTTGACGATCCTAAACTCATTCGGTGATACTGTGGGCCTGGGTCATGGACGCTCTCGGCACTTTTCATATAGGGGATATGAAAGAGCTGCTCCTTGTTCTTCGAAGTTGTGATGGGAGAAAAGGCGGGGAGCCTAATCGCACACCACATGTCCCTTTTGGATGGATGCCTGAGACTGCTTCGTGATACTGTGGGCCCGACTCTGGGTTCTTTCGGTGCTTCGGGGTTCAGGGTTTCGAGATGTGAGATGATGAGGAACCTTTACCCTTCGAACTCTCGAATGCCGATATGCTGACATGACTAGATCTTGTACCACGCGTCACTGGATTGGACGACCCAGATTTTATCTTGAAATATAGGTGCTATCTATGGCGCTATATCTCGAGTAACTTGGTAGCCCCAAAATCTCAATGAATGTCGATCAGCTCTATAGATGGATATCGGCCACTGACAACAAAACTTCGCCCACTCGCTTGACTTGTAGCCTAAAATGAGATTTTCCATGCTGCACTTGGGCGCTTCTCGTGCAACCTACAGACCTAGGTACTTTTGTGCCCAAGACCAAAATTGTTGCTAACAGGAGGGCCAACTTCATTTGTGTCCTCCAATCCCACTCAGTCGGAAGATGTACATTCTATTCAATCATCGACCAACCCGAATGGTAACCAACAACCAGGAGGGAATAAAAGGAAAGGACGCAATAATAATTGTAAGGGTTGGAAGAATAATAATAAAACCAAGGAAAATGGTAGTAATGAGAAGTTGAATAATAATGTTGGTGAGGGAAAGAAAGAAAGGTGGAAGGTAAAGTTTCCTTGTAATCTTTGTACAAACAATCACCTTACCCATTTATTCCCCAAACTTTCGGAAGCTGTGAGGATTTTATATCTACCACTCGTCATGCTGACTAATACTTTTCCACATAACCAACACATGGCCTCGAGCTCCTTAAATGAAGGAAATGTGGTGAGTGGGAGTCAAAACCCACCGATGCAAGACGATGACCATTTATGCATCAATATGGTTAAATATGAGGTTAATGTAGCCACTC
>JASDQU010504107.1:19179-32695 GCA_032191745.1 Picea mariana | reverse complement strand
AAAGACAAATTTCCCATTCCTGTCATTGATGACCTCTTGAATGAATTGAGTGGCGCCCAGTTCTTTACTAAACTTGATCTTCATTTTGGCTACCACCAAATCCGTATGAAAGAGGAAGAAATTCCTAAGATTGCCTTTTTAACTCATGAGGGCCACTATGAGTTTTTGGTCATGACCTTTGGCTTGTGTAATGCCCTCTCCACCTTCCAAAGCCTCATGAATCATGTCTTCCATCCTTTTCTTCGTCATTTTGTCTTATTTTTCTTTGATGATATCCTCATCTATAGAAAAACCTGGACAAACCATCTTGCTCATGTGGATCGAGTTCTCCATCTACTTTTTCAGCACCAACGTTTTCTGAAATAATCTAAATGTGCTTTTGGTGCCTCAGAAGTTGAGTACTTGGGTCATCTTGTTGGAAAGGATGACGTCAGGGTGGATCCTAAAACTATCGAAGCTATGCAAAACTGGCCTCACCCAAATACTCTCAAAATCTTGCATGGATTTCTGGGCTTGACAAGATATTATCGCAAGTTTGTTAATAATTATGGAAAGATTGCGGTAGCTCTCACTGCACTCCTTAAAAATCATTCTTTCACTTGTACTCCAGCAGTTTCTCAGGATTTTCAAACCTTGAAGATGGCCATGTGCACCACTCCAGTCCTAGCCCTTCCTAATTTCACAAAGACCTTTGTCCTGGAATGTGATGCTTCAGGAAAAGGAATTGGCATTGTCCTTATGCAAGAGGGTCGGCCTTTAGCCTTTACCAAAAAACACCTGTCTGGATGAAATTTGGGAAAATCAATATATGAAAAGGAAATGTTGGCTATTTTGCATGCCATTGATCTTTGGCACCCTTATCTATTGGGGAAACGATTCCAAATTAAGACAAATCATCAAAGCCTCAAGTATTTTCTGGAACGACACATTTCCTCCCCAGAGCAACAAAAATGGGTGACTAAGTTCTTTGGATATGATTATGAGATCATTTACAAGAAAGGAAAAGACAATGTGGTTGCATATGCACTTTCTCGAAAATATGAAGATTAAGGGTCCCTTTTTCTCTCTCCTTCATTGTACCAGAATGGCTCCCAGCCATTCGCCAAGAATGGCTACACGATCCCAAAATTTCTCTTCTGATACAATGATTGTAGTCCAATTCCCTAGTTTCCCTAGGGTACTCTTGGCTCCATGATGATCTTCGATACAAAGGCCGCTTGTATTTAAGTAAATAGTCAAAACGCAAATCCACGGTACTTTTTGAGCTTCATGTTACACCCACAGTTGGGTACTCCGGGTTTACCAAAAACTATGACAGGGTCAAACGTTCCTTTTTCTTGGATGGTATGAAACAAGACGTTCATAATTTTGTGGCTGAATGTGATGTGTGTCAACACGATAAGGGTGAAACAGTCAAATATCCTAGCACACTACAACCGCTTCCGATTCCACCTATTATTTGGTGGGATATCTCTATGGATTTTATTGTAGGCTTACCTAAATCAAGAAATAAATTAATAATCATGGTGGTAGTTGATCTCCTTTCCAAGTATGCTCATTTATGTGCTCTTCAACACCCATTTACAACATCCACCATGGATCAACTTTTCTCGGATCAGGTCTTCAAGATTCATGGCATGCCACATTCTATTGTTTTTGATTGCGACGTAACTTTCACCAACAACTTTTGGCAAGAACTATTCAAGCTACAAGGCACCCAATTTCATCTCAGCACAACTTATCATCCCCATACTGATGGTCAAATTGAAGTTTTCAACAATTGTTTGGAAACATATTTGAGGTGTTTTGCATTGGAAAAGAAAAATCAATGGGCTCAATGGTTACCCCTAGTTGAATGGTGGTATAACACTTCATACCATACAACTACCTGCATGAATCCTTTTGAAGCGGTATATGGACAAAAGCCACCTTGAGTTCTCTCATATTTACCAGGTGTCTCGAAGGTCCAGGCAGTTGACCAAACACTTACAGTTCGAGAGGCTATTCTCTGTACCATCAAAGAGAATTTGGTCATGGCCCATAATCGCATGAAGCAACAAGAAAATCAAGGTCACTTTGAATGTCAATTTGCAGAAGGGGATCAAGTGTTTCTTCGACTGCAACCTTACAGGAAAAATTCCCTCAAGGCCGACCATTGTCAAAAGCTGGTGCCCAAATTTTATGGTCCTTATTCCATTCTCAAGCATGTGGGACAGGTGGACTATCAGTTAGCTTTGCCCAGTCATTATAAGATACATCTTGTTTTTCATGTTTCATGCTTAAAGAAGGTGATTGGAACTAAGTGACAAACTCAAACCAACCTTCCCAAGTTGGACGAAGAAGGCTCTATTTGGCTACAACCACAAGCGGTTTTGGACCTCTTATCACTCCAAGAAACTCCTTAGGGTTGTAGGCTAAGGATGCTTGGTAACTTAAGAAATCAATAATCAATGTGTGTGGATCAATGGGATGACTGAGGAGGCTTTGTAAAAGAACAACTGTCATGCATATAAATAAACCAGTTCTTTGAGAGATCAGATATTAGTTACAGTAGATAAAATAGAGTGTGGAGAATACTATTCAAGATAACCAAGTACAAAAGATGTAGGGTCATACAAGACAGTAAGGAAACATATGATTCATATCCATGAGCTATATCAGAAGATAACAGTTCTGAATAACTAAGCTGAATAGAATTAGACAATAGAATAGTGGAGTATATGAGCAGACTGATACATAATAACCAAAGAAGATATGTGATTCATATAACATAACAGAGTCAAAAGTACATGGCCAAGAGTATCCAGAATTGAACTGCTTCTCCGACTGAATTCCCAGGCTTTATAGCCTTTACAAAACAGTTTTAGATCCTAAAAAGATGGATCTCAAGACACCTATCAAATCTAGATTATTGTGTTTACAAAAGAATAGGATATAAGATCCTATTTTGGACTAAGAAAACTAATCTTTCAGATGCCATACGAGCTAAGGTTATTTGATTCAATTTGAAACCGTTTTCCAAGTGTCTCGAATGCTAAAAACAACTTTAGTTAAAATCTCCTATAATCTGAAATGATGATGAAACCTCCACCACTTGTCCTCTGTGGATGCTTCTGACAGCTGTGTTTAATTAACTTTTGTAATTTGTTGTCATACAAATGGTAAAGGCACCTGTATCCTTGAATCCAATACCATTACCCTCTAGGTGAGCATCATTATATTCAAATATACATCCAGTAGCAAATTGCATGAGTAAAATCTCGAACTCCCTGCAGACACCTGCCAGATTCAAAGTCCTAATACATTGGTACGAATAGTGTTTGGCTTGTGAGACTCACACCAGTCAACATTTGGTCTGCCAGTCACACCTATAGCATTGAAAAACATAGGTGAGCTTGACATTATGGATATCTATCTGAATCTGAACACGCTTCTCCAATCTGCCATTTGCTATGTGACAATCTCCACAAGGGCATTGTGTAGCATACTGTAACTGGCAACAATGTCTTGGTCGACATCAAGATACATTGGATTCCTGGTAGCTTTTAAAAGCCAGTAGGTGCTCTCAATTAACTCGGGACACAGGGGGTAACTCCTTTTACCAGGCTGCACATTAAAATGTAGCAAGATTGAAGCCCTCTGATGTAAATCCAAATTGTTTCTAGATGCTGAGAAAGCTTTGTGTGTTCGGGCAGCTGGTTCAACATCCCAAGCCAAAACCTGAAGACCCAACCAAAATGCTTGTAGACTGTTGAACAATGGCCATAGAATTGTTGCTGAGTTCATATTCACCTTCACATACCATGGATCATTGTAAAGATACTGTATGGAAGCTTTGTAAGCCTCCTAAAACACGTATAAATATTCCTCATCCCCAAGTAACAAGTATGCTTTCAAAAGATACTCATAGAACGAGTCAATACTGATGCCGATTCCAACATCCTTCTGAGTCCAATGCTCAAAGAAAACATTTATATGAGCTCCAACAAGATTTGGCATAAATCAATGCAATCAGGGTGGAGATCTCCAACAATGTCATGTGGAAAGTGTAGCTCATTTGATCTCAAAATATTTTGCATTAGCTGAATTTGAGAATTGGCAGAAAATGGTGGATTTCCTGTGACAAGCTGAAATAGAATAGTACCCATGCTCCATAAGTCTTCCTTGGCATCATACTTCCGAGACTGCATAATCTTAGGTTCCATGTACAAAGGTGAACCACAAATCGTTTCTGCTAACCCTTGGGGTTGCAGGGACCTTCTCCTTTGCTAGTTCAGTGATCAAATAAGCACACTTTCGCAACACATCAAGCCTTGTTGGAGGATGATCTGATGGTTTGTCCAACATATCCCGCGAACTAAACGATGCCTCAGAATTTCCGAATGGTATTGAACTTTGGCTCTCAAGACTCTCGACACCGCATATAGAACCCTCAGCTGCCCCAACAATTTGTATTGCATTTATGCTTTTCTGAATCTTCTTTGATGGAGAAACAACAGCTTTACTTTGGGAATGGTCTAGTCCAGAGGCACCAAGAGAGGAAGAAAGAGTCTCTGTTGAAGCAGCATGAGCATTGACAAGAACATACTCCTGCTCAATACACTCCAAGGAATCCACCACTTTTGGTGAAAGTATGTCAATGAGTTCTTGTTCCACATTGGCTGCTTGTTCACCTTCAAGTGTTGACAATTTTTCAGCTACACTTTCAAATGACATTTGAAGCTTGTACTTAGAAGTAGAAAATTGCATATTAGTTCCACTGTCTAGGCTATCAAAGGGTTCTTCTCTACTGGCAGAGAAATTCTTATTAGAAGGGTGTATTTTGGCTAGTGTATTTCCATCAAGATGATTACATGAGCGGGAACTAGATGGCGTATTCTTTGTTGAAAAAAGAGATGAATTAAGACTCTGTGGATCCTCATCCAAAGTAAGAGGTAAGTAATCATGTTGTGATACATCTGCAGATTCAACAACAGTACTGTCTCCTAAGCCCACTGAGGTATTCCCACCACCTATAGGCCTTGTCTGCATCATAAAATTGTGATTGAAGAACTCCTCAAATGACAATCACTCAACTGGATCTCAACGCAATAATTTTAATTTCTGAGCGTCAGGCCCAGAGTTCCGGCACTGCATTCTTTTTGTTCCTTTTCCATCAATTGTAGTTTCCAAAGCAGCTTCCCTTTGAATTTTTTAATTGTTCCATTAGCACAACTGAAGCTACAAAAGCTCCCCTGTGCTCCTCTGTAGAACTGGAAAAAGGGTAAAACATGTCTGCGCAAACTGTAGCACGTAGACTTGTTTTCTTCATAATTCACTTTTACAAATTTGACATCAGGGTTCATTTATGCAATTTTACAAATCTTAGAATGAATAGATCTGCAGGTATCGCAACCCAGGGAGTAGAAATATATAATAACAAGCTCATCTCCGGCGGTAAGAAGAGAATCAATTAATTCTTGCGCTGAATGAACTTTTACTATGTTGGGTATCGTTCCCTTTTTCCCATAATCTTAACAGGCGGGGCATACATGTCCCTGCTGCACAAACCCTGTGATGCTGCACTGGATTAATCAAATCCTCCACGCGTCTTTCCCATGCAAAATTTAAAGCAAATAGCTCTTGAAATAAAATCACAACTCAGTTGATGGAGAGTCAATGTTTTTTGTCTGCTAGTGGCCCATGAGAAATGCTCCTCGACTGTTGAAAGTCATCACTTTCACTAGTGCAAAGACCTATGAGATATGCTCCTTAGCTGTTGAAAGTCGCCACTTTCACCAGCTACCACTCATCTATTAAACACACGTTAGCTGTTG
The DNA here is from genome assembly GCA_032191745.1 of Picea mariana. NCBI lineage: Eukaryota > Viridiplantae > Streptophyta > Pinopsida > Pinales > Pinaceae > Picea > Picea mariana. Next base: position 26,879 of record JASDQU010504107.1, on the reverse strand, counting down.
AAAGCAATTTATGAAAATTTTAAAGAGAAGACCTTTATGGGTCATCTTATTTCTAAGACAAAAATTAAAACCTAAATTTTGCAGATAGAAAAACTCAAAACCAATTTGAGAAAACTACTAATAGCCATGCTATCCACCACAAAATGCGACCATAGGGACGGGTTTATTTTGGGGGCTAACAGGACCAGCGTGAGCATCACCTACATCAGCGAACCATCAAGGAAGTGTTAGTCAAGTGGAAAGATACAACCCCAGTAGATGCCACTTGGGAACCAACTACCATTCTGCAACAATTTCCACATCTCAAGCCTTGAGGACAAGGTTGTTTTCAAGGGGGAGGACATGTTAGGGACCTAACCCCTCACGTAGTTAGAATAATATGTTTTGATGTAATAAAGGTCAATATTAATAAGGCCTAGCAATAAGGAAGAATAAGTCAAATATAAGAAGACCTAATAGAAGGTTTTGCTTCTAGAAGGATCTTCCTCTAGATGGTTCTTTTGATAGACATATTTAGTATAAATAGGAGTTGAGGGTATGAGAAATTTTTCCTTGGATATTATTGTAATAGAGCTCTGCTTGACTGGAGGTTGCCCCCTCGAAGAGGCAAGTGAACATTGCTCTCAGTAATCAAAGTGCTCTTTCTGGTGTTATTCTAGTATCATTTCGGTATTATTGTGGTGTTGTTCTGGTTATATTATTGTTCATCTGCCATTTCTAGTATTTTATTTCTGTTCTTCATACTTTTTATATCTGGAATATTACAAAAATTCTTAGTCGAAAACTAAGAATATCGGTGTCGGAATGTATTCATCCCTTATGGGTACCTTCAACTTCATTGCACCAGTTCACCATATATATGCCATGTCCAGTAGGCCCGTTTCTTCAAAGAGGTCCATTCCTTTCTGCACTTCCTATTTTAACGATCCTTGGACCCTACCTTCCTCGATGACATATTGTGAAGGTCAGTTACATTCTAGAATGGCCATGCCACTATCGACAACAGAGATTGCGTATTAGGTTGTTCTTGACTCTTTTGCTGATCCAGATCCCATCACCTCGCAGACGAACGAGGAGGATCCTATCCTAGAGCCCGTGTGGGCCACTTCATCGTCTTGTTCGCGTGACTTCCTCGATGAGAATTTTCCTTTGGATGAAGCTATCATTGAGGCCATGAATGGTTCTAATAGACCTTGGGATGATATGCATCATCGCTCTTATTTCCTCCTAGAGCTTGCCAGAATCAAGCAAGATGATTTTAGATCTACTTTGAGTGAGATAGTCAGTCACGTCATAGTTCCACTTGATACACATGACATTTATGCCGAAGGAAACATGGAAAGTATCAATCCTACTGTCACGATCGATATCTATCGTACTCCTAGAAAGGTTGAAAATGTATACATCGGTGCAGATTATTTTCCAGAAGAAATTCTGATCTACACCGAACTCTTCAAGGAATTCCAAGATGTATTCCTTTGGTCATATGAAGAGATGCCAAAATCGACCCTCGAATTATCGAACATGAGATTGAAACTTATAGGGATGCCAAACTTGTTTGACAACGTCCTAGAGATGGAAATCCCAGGAAGGCCCTTGCTATTAATGCAGAGGTAGAAAAACTACTTAATGTTGTCTTTATCTAACTGGTTTCCTTGACTGAATGGGTATCCAATCCCGTTCTTGTGAATAAAAAGTAAGGAACCATCCATGTATGCATGGATTTTCGTGAACTGAATAAATCCTGTCCTAAAGACAACTTCCCGACACCCTTCATCGATCAGAATCTTGACGAGTATGCAGGAATCAAAGTTTTTTCTTTCATGGATGAATTTTTAGGGTATAAACAAATTTAGATTAAACCTAAGGACCAACATAAGATGACATTTATTTTCCCTTGGGGTACTTTTGCATACTGGAATATGCCTTTCGGCCTTAAAAATTTCGGAGAAACTTTCCAACGAGATATGACCTTCACATTTAACGATCTCAAACCTATAGTCGAAGCCTATCTCAATGATATTGTTGCTCACTCCTATAAGAGAGTGGATCACCCTAAGCTCCTTTGGCTAGTATTTGAAAGATGTCGCCATTATTGCATCCGGTTGAACCCTCATAAATGCATCTTTTGTGTTAGGTCAGGTCGACTTCTAGGATTTTCAGTCTCTGATATTGGGATCATGGTAGATCCGTTAAAGGTTGAGGTAATACTTCGATTGCCTCCCCCACACACTATTCGCCAACTTCAAGGTTTATAGGGAAAAACTAAATTTTTACGATGGTTTATAGTGAACTATGCCAATATTACTAAGGGTTTCATGCGTCTTTTGAAGAAGGACACTCCTTTTATCTGGGATGAGTGAGCCTAGGAATCCTTTGATGCTTTGAAGAAAGCCTTGGTATCGACGCCTCTGTTGAAATCTCTAGACTACGGTAGAGATTACTTGATTTATGATGCTGCGTCTGAATAGACGATTGGTATGGTGTTGGTTCAAGAGGATGATAAGCTCCATGAGAAATTCATTTACTATCTTAGTCAAAACTTGGTCGGCCCTAAACTCAAATATTTTCATGTGGAAAAGCTAGCTTTGGCTGCCATTCACGTAGTCCAACGATTACGACATTATATATTTCTTTTCAAAACTACTATGGTTGCCTATGTCAATCCATTTCAATACGTCCTTACCAAGCGTATCATAGGGGGAAAGTAAAATAAATGGATTGTCATTCTACAAGAGTTTGATCTCGATATTGCTTCTGTGAAGTCCAAAAAATCACTAGTATTTGCAGAGTTAATATCTGACTTCCGTCGGTTAGATGAGGATGTTATTCATGTTGATTCATTTGCGGATGAACACATTTTCCTTGTCTCATCGTCATACCCCTGGTATGGAGATATTGTTCTCTATCTTCAAAATTTGAAGTTCCCTCAACATCTCTCATGAGATGACCAACGACGTATATGATACCAAGATAAGACCTATATTATCATCGGCGACCCCCTGTATCATCGAGGAGTAGACAATAGCTTCTGTCTTTGTTTAACTCATGAAGAAGCTGAGTTTATTCTAAATGACTGCCATAGTGGGGCTTGTGGTGGTCATCTATCTGGGCTTACGACAACCCAGAAANGTCTTTGTTTAACTCATGAAGAAGCTGAGTTTATTCTAAATGACTTCCATAGTGGGGCTTGTGGTGGTCATCTATCTGGGCTTACGACAACCCAGAAAATTTTGTGATCTGGTTATTTTTTTCCATCTATCTTTAAATATTGTGTCAAAGTGGTTAAGAAGTGTCACCCATGCCAGGTGTTCACTCAGAAAATGTGCTAGCATCCAACCCCTCTCCATCCAGTCATTACCATCAGTCCTTTCACCAAGTGGGGGGTGGACTTTGTGGATTGCAACCTAACTTCGACTACGGGGCATCAACACATTATCGTGGTTGTAGAATACTTTACTAAGTGGGTCGAGGCCATGCCTACAATTAAATACGATGGGAAGACTATCACCTTCTTCATATTCAATCAAATTATATTCCGGTTTAGAATCCCGAGTGAGATTGTGACTAATCATGGCAGTCACTTTCAGAATGAAATGATGAAAGAGCTAGCATCTAAACTAGGGTTTAAACATGGTGAACAAGTCTCTCAAGACCATTTTATAGAAAAATGTCAGCCAAAGAAAATATGACTGGCATATCATGCTTTATCTAGCACTTTGGACATACCGAACCTCGGTCAAGACTTCCACCAGTTTTTCTCCTTTCCATTTAGTACATGGTGTGGAATCGATCTTACCTATTGAATGCGAGATCCCTTATCTTATATTGGTAGTTGCACTCCTACATGACACTTTCGATCTCGAACAACGCCTCGTACACCTAGAGAGTCTAGATGAGCAACGTCGAGATGCCTCTACGACTATCAAAGAAAATAAAAGACGTGTCAAGGTCCAATATGATAAGTTTGTCTGTCCTCGACAGTACGCTGAGGGTGACTTGGTCCTTCTATATGATCAAGCCAAAGAACAACTAGGGGCAGGCTAGTTCAAACCCATGTGGCATAGTCCCTATATCGTGCGACGTGTCCTAGAAAAATGAGCCTCTGAATTAGAAGATTATGAAGGGAACATGTTGGATGAGCCCAAGAATTGGATCTATTTGAAAAGATATTATGCTTAAGCCCCAAGCTTGGGCATAAATTTTTGTATACTAATGTATTTTAGTGTATATATCTTTTCCCTTTTTTTTTATCTTTAGCTTGCTTATCGAGTTTTCCCTTGGTTGGAAGATGTCAGAGGAGTCTTTGGTCTACTTAGGATTTGCATATGGGGCCAATCGTCATACACGGAACTTGGCTTCCACCGCTTGGGTTGTTTACTCACCCGAGGGTCTATTGGTGTCTTCAGGTGGTGTATGCCTAGGGCCATCCACGAATAATGTGTCCGAATATAGTGTCGTTATAGAAATTTTATGCAATAATATTTCACATGGTATTCGCTCGTTAGAAGTTCTCCTGGAATCCCAATTAGTAGTATGTCAGTTGAACGACAGTTACCATGTGCGTGACCCTACTCTACTTCGACGATTCCTATGGATATGACTTTTGGAATGACAGTTTGATATTGTTACTTCTCATCACATACCTAGAAGTTCTAATTATGTATCCGATGCATATGCTAATTTTGTTTTAGATTGGCATTTGTCACATAACTAAAGAAAAGAAAACATTTTCATAAATGTACACATTGTAACATAAGTTAAGCCAAAGAACTATGTTTTTATATATATTTCAAAAAAATATGATGTTATAGTACAAAATTGGAGCTGACACCCTCAACATACATATACAACTGATCATATAATAGTCATGACATATACGTCTCTGGAGTCGGATGAATGTCATGATAGCAGACTACAGCGTTTGCGAGACACCGAAAAAGTCATACCCAAGCACATGGCACACCTATCACCTGTCGCTGCATACCCTCCAGTAGATCCTCCACCTAAACCATAGGAATACTCTGTGTCAAATGAGACAGGTTGCCCTGCACGTTTTGAAGCACTCTATCCGCATCTCCTCTCGCTGTCTCATCTCCCCAGTGCCTTCGACGATGTCGTGGACCTACATCTGCATCACATACATGTTTAATTAGTAGTTAACATCATCCAAAAATATTTTTGTCTCCTTATACAAAAATACAAAAAAATGAAATATTCCAAAAACTGTGACATACCTATGTCTCCGTAGGCAGACCCTGATGGTAATGGCATGTTAGGAACTCCTTTGAAGTCAATCTCTACGTAAGGGTAGTCATCCATATATATCACCTGCTGACTCCACCAGAAGAAAAATTCATCGTTGTAGGGTGTTGGCACCCTATCACCCCCCCGTCTCATCACCTCGGTCCACCGTGCCATGGTTGGATCACGAGGTCCACGCGAAATAATCTCAACTCTAGGTCCCAAGCCTGGAACCTGGTCGAAGAAAAAACTACAAAGGATAGAAACAAACCTGAAGTTCCTCTTATTACCCAGTTTATAGTCTGTCAGCTGGTTCTTCATGTTGGCCAGTAGTGAGGTGCACCAGTCATACATCGTGGGTCACAAGCACTCCACTGAGTAGAACATAAGTGGCCTTGATGCCTGGTGCAAAGAGGTCGATCCTATGATTCATGTCAAGACTAGGACAACAATCTTGAGGCTCATATTGTTGATCCCTATGATTGGGAGTTGGCTCCCTACCTTCTTGGTCCCTGCAATGCAATGAGTGGCTATGTAATCCTCGATATTCATGCCACTCCCAACTCTTTGGGATTTGAGATTGACCACCTCACGTCGATGTGAAAATCCTGTTAAGAAATAGATGTCCTCAACTTCAATCCTTAATGGTTGTCCATCAAGGTTGAAGCTCTCACTATTTGGATCCCAGTAGTTCACAAGTAGCTAAAGCAATCTCACTTGAGCCCTCATACCTTTGAGAGCCCAAAAATTGTATATCCCACATTTTTTTAAGGACATTTGGGCCCCTAGATCTCTCTCCACTGCAACATCCACCTCCTCATGCTCTCTTTCTCTCCAATCTAGCACCATCTTGCAACAGTCAAACCCTTTTTTGAGTTAGCAAGGTTATATGGATATCCAATTTTGTATCCATTGAATTTAAAAATTATGAAACAAATTTCCCAATATCTTTGTCCATCTCCATTCTTATCTTTAGCCTCACCCTTGTATCTTCCTCCATCTCCATTCTTATATTTATCATTAACCTCATCCTCATATCTTCCTCCATCTTTATTCTTATCTTTAACCTTGCACTCATCATATAAGGGTGAGGTACTGAGGATATGAGGGTGAAAATTTTTTACTATAATATGAACAACTGTTGCTCAATATTTTCTCCCATCTCCACCTTCAACCTTATGAACATCCCAATATTCATAGTATGGAGTTGGAAATTTCATAAAATATTTATTAGTGTTGGAAACGTAATCCATTAGGGTTAACGATGAGACAGAATGTGAACCGTCAAGTTAGTGTAACAGTTTTTGGAGACCAAGAGACCCTTGCAAGATGAACCAAAGGGTCATATCCATGTATCATATTGAGTAATAAAATCACTTCACGCCTATTCTAAATCATGAGTCCAACAATGGTATAAGAGCCTATAGTCTTTTAGGCCTGAAATAAGCTGTCAGTTGTTGAGAAATGCCTCAATCCCTTGGGTGTTTTCTTTCACATACATAAAACACTCATCTGCATATGCCCTCCACATAAATGATTCTCTGTGCACCCATGTGCAGAAACACCTCCGTCTTCCATCGTTGCAAGTATTTCCTTTGCTATATTCTCTATGAGTGAAATCACCCTTTGTGCGTTAAGTTTTCCCCTCCTGCATAAACTGTATTCTATCTGCAAATACATCGACCTCCTGCAACTATTTTTTATGTGGGTTGTAACTATATTTTTCACTAAAATGTCTCCGTCACCCTCTCCTCGACCTCAATTCTCCAAACACTCCAAATCTCTGACATTAGATGGCCATTTGAGATATGCACAGGTATACCAACTCTGGTCACTTATATGTAGAGTTATGTTTTTGCCTCTCAATACATATATGAGGGCTCATCCCCTACCTGGTGTGGCACTTGCAACCGGATCCTGGAAATCAATTTTATTTCCAAATAGTTAAGGTCCTTGAGTCGACATGAACAGATTGGCCTCTAACCATGGGGAAATAATGATGGTATTCTTCTGTCTCTGAAAGAACTTGGGAACAAAAGAATTTGCAATAATACTTCACATTCCCGTCACTGCATCCCTTGCATGTAGGGAACCATATGAATTCCCGTTGAACTGAAAGAAGGGTTATGTAGAACGGTGGATGCTTCAATTATATTCTTGAGATAATTAAATCAAGGCCAATGGTTGCAATGTGTTGTTGATTCAGAAGTGATCTGGATTATTTTAGGCATGAAATGAGAGCGGATGTTAAGAACCAAATATCAATATAGCATAGAAAAACCTCAAAATAAGTACTCAAGGCCTTGAAAAAGAGATAATTTCAGACAATAAGCCTCTTCAAGGGGGCAACCTCCTTTTACCCCACATAAATGTTCAAGTACAAGATGATTCCAAATGAAAATGTCTCCTTGGTATATATAGGAGACTAGGAGGTATAATTACAACTAATGGAATAA
>JASDQU010504107.1:4783-15365 GCA_032191745.1 Picea mariana | reverse complement strand
AAATGAACAGACTTGTTTCTCTGGTACAACATCTCTTTGATTGACTGTTTGTCTAAGTTTCATTATTAGTTTTCTCTTTTAGGTTCAAAGGATATTTTGAAGTATTTAGAGATCTTAGAAATGGAATTTTTATGTTATTAATTATTTCCTATATGCAACAGACTTAGATAGGTTACTTGTTCTCGGCACATATGGTGTAACGATTCTTTCGATTACGAATACCAGATTGACATTTAAATGAGTGTGAGATATACAGTGAACATATTTACGCACCAACATTTTGGCACCATTGCCGGGGACTTGTAAACAGTAACAGGTAGCATATTTTTTTGGTTTGATGAAGTATTGGATTGGATTTGAGGATAATCTGAGGGTGGAGAGAAGACGGTAAGACGAAAGGTAAGAACCTATGCATCCACTTTGACGGGGTTGCTCCAAAGTTAGGTTGTCGTCCTACCTCTAATTAGGAATCTGCATTTTCATTGATTTCATTTTTTTATGAGTAGGTACAGGGATAATAAAGGCAGATTTATTGCTCCTAAAATCTCAGAAAAACTAGAAAAACAAACAACAAAGAAAACCCTCCCTTATACTAATTCATCGAAAACTTGTACAAAAAAAATTATTAGAGGAGAGAGCTCAAAGGCATCCATTGCAACAATAGCAAAAGGCACTAGATCCAAAGCCACTGTTCAGATTAAAAACATAAGGTAGCAAGAAAAGGAGGCAACACTGGCAACCCCATCCAGAAGAGAAATTGGAAAAGAAGAAGAGGTGATAATAGAAGAGGCTGCATATGCTGTTGGAAGACCACACAAAACCTTGGAACAACCAGAAATACCAGACAACCCGGTGGTGGAACCATCACTCAGTGGAGAAAATTCACCACCTCCTTACAGAGTGCTCGGAAACATGGCAGAAGAAGAGGGAAACATAGCCAATGAAACAGAGACATTTGGATTCCCCATACTGGATATGGCTAAAGATGTTGCTATGAAGAACATTCCATTATCTTCACTTCCTCATTTCAGAGGTATGTCGACAGAAGACCCTGACTCATTTTTATTTGAATTTGACATATTGTGTAGGAGATATAACTACATAGATAAACTTTTCCTAGCCACACTAAAAGATTCGACACTACAGTGGTTCATGAGCTTAGGGGAAGACACAATTTTGTCTTGGGATGGTATGAAGGAGACCTTCCTCTAGAAATACCAAGATTACTGAAGACCTAGGGATGCTAGGAATGATATATTCAAAATGCAACAATCAGAAGAAGAAAGATTAGAAGACTACTTAGAAAGGTTCTTATACAATTAACAAAAGACTAAGCAGTTTTCCTTAGATACAACTATAGTTAAGACTGTCTTCCTAAAGGGTGTGAGGGACGATTGCATTGAAGTGTTAAAACTTATGAGTTCTAGGGACATATACCAAAAACCATTTGCAGACATAGCAGAGTATTGTAAAAGATACTCTTGCAATCAAGCTAAAATAGGGAAAAGTATAAGGGAACCTACCAACATAATTGCTAAACCCACATCTGGAGGTGTCACAAGGATTGAGCTAGGAAATCTATTGGAAAAATTTAAAATAGATATCCTACACACCATCAGTTCCCAACTAGATACCATGCAAATTAAAAGAAAATAGGAGGAAGAAAATGTTGCGTTAGCAATCTTCTGTCTTCAGTGTAGGAGGAAACACCCTGAAAAGGAATGCCCCCTCAATGTTATTGAACTCTGTGGTATTTGCACAGAGGACCATCCTACTAATGAATGCCCTTCTCTCCCTAGATTCAAGGCCATGTTCAAGGGAGGAGGAGAACCTAAGACATCTTACCCCCCTAGGAGACCATGGAGACAACAAAATCCCAGCATGTTTGTCGACCCAATTACATAATACCCCCAACAGAAATGGGCACCTCCCATGTCTTATCCTCAGTGGTCAACACATACCCAACCTTGGCAACAGGGGTGGAGAGGACCTGTATATGGAAATGTCCCCTTTCAACCAACAATTTTTCCCACCTATCCACAATATCCTTCGAATATTTCACAGTTGCTCCCAGATTTTAACCCCCCTTCTCTTCTTCCACCCCCACAACCAAAACAACCACTTGCACTACCCATGAATCCAAATATGCAGCAACCAATGCAAGTTGCACCCATCCAAAACCCTCCTCGGCCTACTCCTATTCCTGCACAACTTATCCCTAACCCAAATAACAGACTGACATAACCTATATAAAACGTTGAAGTACAAACCTTCCCTACATACGTAATAATGCCAGCTCCATTTAATGGAATTGAATTAAGATCAGGAAGGATTGTAAACAAAACAAATCCCACTATGGTCATTCAAGAGGAACACGTGCATAATCACACAAACTAAGAAGAACAAATAGATGTCCAAACGGTTCAAAGAGAAGAACAGATGACTGATCCATTGAACGAAAAAAGAAACACTCCAGTACCACAAGTAATCCCTTCTCCCAACTCCCTTGCAATAGAAACACCCCATGAAATGAATCCCCCTTACCCAGAAAGGATGATCATAAAGAAAATTGAGGAACCTCTAGAACATAATCTAGAGACTGAACTTCGGAATATTTGTGTAAAGATTCCACTACTACAGGCCATTAAAGACATACCTATCTATGCTAAAATTGTAAGGGACCTTTGCATTAAAAATCCATGGAGAAAGAGGAAAGAGCCTCTTGTCATATGGGTGGTAGGATAGTTATTCGATTTTATAACAGAAATGCCTTCCAAGTATAGTGATCTAGGGAACCTAGTGGTTACCATAGAAATCAATGGTGTTGCCTTACCTAACACATTGATTGATCTAGGGGAAGAAATAAATGTGATGTCAGTAAACACCATGAAAACAGTGCAATTAGATCACTTAAGACCTACACAAACTTTACTGGAGCTTGTAGATAAATTAGTCATCACCCCAGCAGGAAGTTTAGATGATATAACAATGATATTGGCCTCTTGGGAATACCCTGTGGATTTCTTGGTAATCCATCCCAAATCCGCCAAACCAAGACACCCAGTGGTACTAGGCTGACCTTGGTTGGCCATTGTTGATGCATTCATCAGTTGTCGATCTGGAGAAATGACAATTTCCAATGGCACTCAAAGTCATAAACTTATCCTTTTTTCCCCCGCCCAACCAGCCACGGAAGTCCCTCTCTAGTTGGAGAATCCGTATGGTGAGGAGGACTGTACCCAACCCTTGTTGACACTTGAACAAGTAAAAGGAGTACAAGAACACTCTGAAGAACAAATCCTAAGTCTATTCTTGGCTGCTTCGGCATGCATTGACTATCCCCAATATTTCCCCAACTACACACACATCTTTAGCCCTGAATTTCAAGAAATTTGGCACCCTTCCACTTCTACAATAGCCACTCTTTTGCAAATATAGGAAGGGAAGGAGTCTATTGTCCAAGCTGTAGAAATCAAACTTGGGAAGTCCCTGTATATCAATGCTAGCCTAGAAATAGATCAACAACAAAAGATGGTACAAATGATTTAGGGGAAATCCGATGCGTTTGCATGGGATTACTCTGACATGAAAGGGATCCACCCAGATACATATATGCATCATATTTACACTAACGATCAAATCAGACCTATTTGACAACCCCAAAGAAGAATGAACCCAACCTTGAAAGATATAGTAAAGGAAGAACTCCAAAAACTCCTACAAGCCAATTTCATTTACCCTATATCAGATAGCAAATGGGTCTCCCCATTATTTATTGTACCAAAGAAAAATGGGAAATGAAGGATTTGTGTGGACTTTCGAGAGCTAAACAAGGCTACCTATAAAGACTACTTCCCTTTACCTTTCATAGATCAGGTCTTGGATACTTTATTTGGGAAGAGGTACTTTTCTTTTCTGGATGGGTTTAGTGGCTACAACCAAATACAAATTTCACCAAAAGACCAGGATAAGACCACATTCACCTACCCTTGGGGAACCTATGCTTATAGGGTTCTCCCCTTTGGATTATGTAATGCCCCTGCTACCTTTCAGAGGGTTGTCTTGGCTATTTTCTTCGATCTGACCAATGATTGTGTGGAAGTCTACATGGATGACTTCATGGTATATGGGGATGATTTCCAACAAGCATTGGATAATTTGAAGAAGGTACTGGTTAGATGTAAAGAGACCAACCTCTCACTTAGTCATGAAAAATAAAGAATGATGCTTACTGAAGGAATCGTTCTAGGTCACCACATCTCCAGTACCAGAATAAGAGTGGACCTTGCCAAAATCGACATTATTTCCCAAATTAAGATCCCTAGCTCATAGAAGGAAATCATAAGTTTCTTAGGGCATGCCAGCTACTATAGGAGGTTTATTCAAAATTTTACAAACCTAACTGATCCCCTTTTCAAACTACTAACTGAAGATGTTGAATTCTGTTGGGATGAGCAATGCCAAATCTCCTTTGAAATCTTAAAAACAAAACTTTCAAGTGCTCCTTCTTTGAGAGGTCCAAAATGGTCTCTTCCTTTTCATATCTGTACAGATGCCTCAGATACCACTTTGGGAGTTGTATTAGGACAAAGGGAAGGGAAGATTCCTTATTCTATATACTTTGTTAGTAAGAACCTCTCACCTGCTAAAGAAAACTATACTGTCATAGAGAAAGAATTCTTATCAGTAGTACATGCCATCAACAAGTTTAGACACTATATAACAGGATACAAAGCTTTTGTGCGCACAGATCACTTAGCTATCAGATTTCTAATGAATAAACCTATTACAAATTTTAGAGTAACTAGATGGCTCTTGTTACTACAAGAATTTAATATCACTATCATAGACAGGCCTGGAAGAGATAACTCGGTCTCTGATTTTCTGTCTAGGCTTATCCATACAGGTGATAGTACTCCAGTAGATGATGATTTTCCAGATGAGAATTTATTTTCCATTTCTACTTTCACCCCTTGGTATGCAGACGTAGCCAAATATTTGGTAATCAGCAAGCTGCCTCAAGGTATCACATCTAGAGAAAAATAGAGAATAATTCAGCTAAGTGCCAATTATATGTGGCATGAAGATACCCTATACCAAACATGACCTGATTTAGTAATCAGAAGATGTGTCCGGGAAGATGAAATGTAGGATATCTTCAGAGCCTGCCATGTTGGCCCATGTGGAGGCCACTTTGTTGACAAAAGGACAACTTACAAAATCCTACAATCTGGATATTATTGGCCAACCATTTTTAAATATGCCAAGAAATATGTGGCCAGCTGCGATGATTGCCAAAGAATGGGAAAACCTACATCAGTTGATGAAATGCCACTCCAAGCCCAAGTAGTAATCAAACCCTTTGAAAAATGGGCCTTAGATTTTGTAGGACCTATCAATCCCATGTCCCGGAAGAAAAAGTACATATTAGTTTGCACAGACTATGTAACAAAATGGGTAGAAGCCAAGGCCCTATATTCAGCCAATGAACAATCTGTTGTAGATTTTCTCTTTGAGGAAATTTTCACTCGTTTTGGGGTACCTCAGAAGATAGTCATTGATCAAGGAACACAATTCACCTCAAATTTGGTTAAGGCCCTTATCGAACAATACAAGATCAGACATAGAAAGTCTTCACCCTATCACCCCCAAGCCAATGGCCAAGTAGAATCAACCAACAAAGTGATAGAGGCCATCCTCACTAAGACTGTTCAGCTGCATCACAAAGACTGGGTTGATAGGTTGCCTGAGGCCTTGTGGGCCTACAGGATGTCCTGGAGAAATACAACAGGCCATACATCATATGAGTTGGAATATGGGAAGCAGGTACTACTGCCCATAGAGTTTCAAGTAAAGACCTTCAGAACTGCCATGCAATTAGGAATGGACATGAATGAAGCTAAGAAACATAGGATATTACAATTGAATGAGCTTGATGAGATAAGACAAGATGATCTACAAAGAACCACCCTGATACAAGAACAAAGGACCAAATGGCACGACAAGTACATTGAATAGAATTCCTTCCAGCCAGGTGATTGGGATCTCCTATATGATAGTAGATTTAAAAATTTCAAACGAAAACTGTCTACCATATGGATGGGGCCCTATGAGGTTGATACAGTCTATGACAATGGTGCAGTAAGGATAAAGACTATTGATGAAATGCAGACTTCCCTTGTTGTAAATGGACATTGACTGAAGGTTTATCACAAACCGCTGTCAAAGGAGGATTTTGTCAAAAATGTTCTTCAAACTGTTGAAATGTAACTGTTAAGTGAGAGGGTTTTCCCTCCTGCTGACCTACCATAGTAAGTTCAAATTGTATAAATTCATTTTCTGTACATAGGTGTGTCATGAGATAAAGTTTTTTTTATTTTTAACTAACAAAGACAAAACAAAAATTGGTGGTGTTCCCATGTAGATAAACAAATAAGGAGGACAACTACCAAAAAGAGTCTTCTTTAAGTTTTTCATACTCTTTAAAATTGAAAATACTGGTGAGCAGGAACTGGCCCGGGCTCGACAAAAATCCACGGGACAGTATAGAGAGTTTCTTTTAAGTTTTTCAGACTCTTTAAAATTGAAAATACTAGTGAGCAGGAACTGGCCCGGGCTCGACAAAAATCCACGAGACAGTGTAGAGAGTTTCGTTTAAGTTTTTCAGACTCTTTAAAGTTGAAAATACCGGTGAGAAGGAATTGGCCCGGGCTCGACAAAAATCCATGGGACAATATAGAGAGTTTCCTTTAAGTTTTTTAGATTCTATAAAATTGAAAATACCGGCGAGCATTAACTAATATGGGATCGATAAAAATCCATAGAAAAGTAGTAGTTAGGATTATTATCGTGTTGTAATAAAAGAGTAAATGCCAGCAAAAGTGTGGTCACCTTGGCTCTAGAAGAAAAGGAGTTCTGTCATCTTAGTTACTGGTCATTACAGAGTACCCTCCTGTTAAAAATCTTTCTTGCATTATTCCTCTATAAACTTTGGCAATTGCATGGTTTTTCAGATGGATTTGACCATAGAACACTAGCTATTTCTATAAATCACTGTCACCATAATTAGTGTCAAGATTTTTAATCTCATGAAAGTTCATTTTTGTGCTTATCTCTCATCGATGATCACCTCTATGTATGAAGGGCCACCAAATCATCTTGTTGTGCCTATCTGGTACCAGATCCTATCCAGTATAAAAGAAGGGGCCCTGCGTTATTCTGGTACCAACTGCAAATTTTACACACAGGTGATATGGCACTCAGGTAATCAGGTGATCCTGTACCAACTGCAAATTTTACACACAGGTGATATGGCACTCAGGTAATCAGGTGATCCTGTACCAATTAAAAATTTTACACACAGCTGATCCAACACTCAGGTGATCTTGTACCAACTATGAATTTTACACACAGGTGATCTGACACTCAGGTAATCAGGTGATCCTGTACCAACTGCAAATTTTACACACAGGTGATTCGACACTCAGGTAATCAGGTGATCCTGTACCAACTGCAAATTTTACACACAGGTGATCTGAAACTCAAGTAATCAGGTGATCCTGTACCAACTGCAAATTTTACACACAGGTGATCCGACACTCAGGTAATCAGGTGATCCTGTACAAACTACAAATTTTGCACACATGTGATCTGACACTCAGGTAATCATGTGATCCTGTACCAACTGCAAGTCTTACACACAAACAATCCAACACTCAGGTGATCCCGTATTGATCCAGATGGATATCGGTGGCCACCCACCTTTTCCAACTAGCTCAAAACAATTTTCTGACATTTTTGGCAATTTACTATTTTTAGCAGTTTTTACTTCTAGGGCCATTTTGAGGGCCTAAATGAATGTTTTTTGGTATCGATCTCCTCAATGATAGCAAAAGGCATGATTGGTCCCCCAAAATGAATCTCCTCTATGATACCTTTCCAATGGGCTATCACATTCCTAAAACGGAGATCGTATGCAAAAGTTACGACCCCAGGAAGTTGATGTACTAGCTTACCCAAACGGGGCCCACATGACTTTTGGCGTTTCATCTTCTAGGGTTAGGTTTTTGGATGTCTAGGATTTTTGGCATTCTTTATTATTGTAAAAAGGCCTTCAGAGCCTTATTGTAACCTTCTTCTTGCAAATGTGCGCTGCCATCACATCTCTTCTCAGAGCTAAGCCGCCACCATTCCAGCAAGCTTGTTTCCGCTGCATTTTACAGTTTCATCTTATTTCGTTATTGAATAGAAAACTAGTTTTATTGTATCTCTATTATTTTGTGTTAAGCACCTGTTAATAATTTGTATTCATTTCGTTTTGCTCATAAAATCTGGATCACGTATCAATTACAAATTCTACACATAGGTGATCCAGTACTGGTAAGAATATGACGGGTAACTTTCATCATGTTTCCAAGTCGTTGTCAAATTATTAGTGCGAGAACATACATATTCGACACTTTTTTTTCGTATTATTTAAAGGAATTAAACTAAATATGCGTTTAGAACATCTTATTGCTCTTGGATCATGACGTACCCTTGTTTTGTCACGAATCTCTATAGAAATCTTAGACCTCACCTCCGTGAGAAGGAAGTGTCCTATGAAACATCAAAAATGAAAAATCATGATGTCTTTTATCAGATCAAACTCCCTCTGTCTATCTGATAAATAAACCCCATGATTAGTTTCTGTACTATATGAGATGACGTGAACCATGAATCTCAGCATATCAAGTAATGATCCCAGTCGATTTCATATACACGAGTCCTGATCATAACGACCACCTCCTTTTGTGAATATCGTCCACCACCAAGCTTCCCATGAATCTGGAAACTGTTAGTAGATCCGACTTACCTCGCCATATCATCATGAGTATCAACGTGATCATTGTAATCTACACTTCCATTCATAAATTCTCCTCTGGATGGCTTATCCATCCAGATGAGCATTATTTACCCTTGTTGTCACACTATCTATAGACGCCCTATGCCTTCATATCCTTTGTATGTTTCTCCCAACCGATACTCTATAATTCGGTACTCAACCCTCGACCTTCTATCTGTGCCTTATCCACCCAAGAGAATTGCTTAAAATAGTATGGGGGTAGACAGGCATGAGCCAATATTTCAAATATACAAAGAAACAACGGAATATCAGGCTTGTAAGAAAAAATATGAACATGTAGGGTGGGTTCCATTCTTGGAGAAATTTAAGGGCCATCATGAGGTAATTTCTCTCGTCTTTGCATAGACATATGATGGAGAGCATGTGCAGCTTGGGGATGTGAAGTTAAAAATTACGGAGGCCACTATAGCAGAGGCCACGGGTCTCTCGATGGCTGGAGAAAGATACTTCAAAAGAGTGATCATAAAAAAAAATCTCTATCAACAATTCCTCAAACCAGAACATCACGACCCCGATTAGACCAAGGGCGTCCCTCGGAGCTATATCAAAGAAAAATATTTGACAATGCTTATAAGTCTATAGAAATTCATCACCTGTGAGGGAAGGTATGTCGTGACCTTCATTTATCATTTAAAGATTTTGTCACATTTTGAGGGAGGACCACAAATAAATTTTCCCCATTTTTTATGGATGAGTTTAAAGAAAATGGCAAGAGGGGTGAGGTCAGTTTCTAAGAAACCCGAGACTAGTCTTCATCATCACAGTTTAATCAAACTTCTGGTTGTTCATGCTCTAAAAACACAAGGGGGTAGTTGGAAGCAGTTGCTCCAACAGAGCTTCGCTCAAGAGAAATCCAAGTCGGTCGAGACATAGGAGGCAGGGACACATAGTGAAGGCTCAAGAAAAAAAGCAAAGAAAGACATGGCATCAGGAGGTAAAGAAGACACTGTTGCGCCCAACTCATCTCAACCCATTGAGAAAGCAGTGACAGAAAAGTCTGTCACGGGGGAGCCTGTTATATCAAGAAATAAGACAACCACTCAATTCCAGAGAGTAAGCTCTACTTCAGTTCAAAGGGGTAAAAGACGAAAGGAGGGCTTAGAACCATGTGGTCAATTAGATAGTGTTCCCAAAAAAATTACGGAAATGCCATCAGAACCAGCCAGTCAAATAGAGAAGACCCCTAACTTCCAGTTACAAAGCAAGAAAAAGTCTGCACTAGCTAAAGAATCTAGCTCAGTCCTACACCCTAAAGACCAATGGTCATAGAATAAGAAACAAAGGAAGGGGGAGATGGATCAACAGGGGATTTTACTAGAGCCAACTGTAAAAGCCCCTCCAAAATCCCCTAAAGAATTGAAAAGTATTTCTGAAGTTACTCGGCCTTCCCAAAGCTCAGTTGGTGGCTTGAAGGAGACTGCTAAGGTGACAAGTAAAAATAGAAAGAAACTAGAAGGAAAGGAGGCACAAGTTCCAGAGTCCATGCCTCAATCTTCCAGGTTAGGAATATGGGTTTGCTAGCAAAAGCAAACCCCATAATTTACAGTTCAAGCTCGCAAGATAAAGGTCCAGTCAAAAAAGGAGGTACAAATGTCCAGGCCTGCCCCTATCAGTAAATCTAAGAAAAGGAAACTGTTTGAAGAAACTTCTACCCCTATCAGCAAGTTTAAGAAATCC
>JASDQU010504105.1:89451-99459 GCA_032191745.1 Picea mariana | reverse complement strand
TTTCAACTCATAATTTTCATGTCTAATCAACTTGTGACTCTTATGAATAAATCTGATTGTTGAATCAAGTGTTTGATTCTTGCATGATGACGTATCATTGATAAGTAGCAAGACTTGTATATATGTCACTTGTGGGAAGCTTGGTGTACATGCAAGTTGCAAAAATTAGGCTATTTATTTTGGATGGAGTTCAAAGTTATCATTGAGATTGCATTATGAATTGGTTATCTTTATTTCTGAGTTTGATAAGAAGTATAAAGTATGCCTACACCTTCACAACTTTTGCAGATGACACTTTAACTTTACATGAACTCTTCCTTGAAGAAGAGGCTTTCATTTATCGTTTATTAACCACTTGTTCAATGGAGGTGATAGTATAACTTGCACAAGGAACCTTTTATTTATAAATATGAATTGAAAGTAGTATGAGGTACATGGTTTATATGTGTCGCTATTAAGTGGCATGTGTTTTATTGGTAATTAAGAGTAAAACAATGCTTTTGGTTTATATGTGTAGCTATTAAGTGGCATTTTTTTAATTGGTAATTAAGAATAAAACAATGTTTTTGGTTTATTATATATATTATTATTATTTTAAATTATATTTATATATATATTAAATGATTGGAAGGTCATTATAAGAAAGAGAAAATGGTAGGATGGGGGATTTTTTTAAAGGTACACAAATGAAATGTACATTGCTTATATAATTTTAATTGTAGATGCAGTATATAATTTCCATTCAATTTTTGAATAGAAATGACGATTTTATTTTTGTGAAAAAAAGATATTAAAAACTTTTAATTAGAAATTGGACTAAAATTATTGCTACATTTTCATAAGGGTCTTCATATTTTAATTGATAATTGAAATGATATTTAGTGGTTTTTATAATTTGCATGAATGCAAAATAAAAGGTGTGAAAATATATTTTCTTTATAAATTTGTATGAATGCCTATTATAAGTAGTGAAAATATTCGACAATGATTAATTTTATGTTTGACATCCACTTATATAAAAGCATGACAACATAATTGCGACACCATATGCTTATATCATTGTTAATCTATTTTACTTTCGATCTATCAAGTACTGAGAGGTGTAAATTTTTTATCATTTAAAATGGATCTAAGTTGGTTGTAGTCTCACTCAACCCTATAGAACTCAGAACCCGCAACTTATTATTATTTGTTATATCTTTTATCACATGATAAACCTGACAACATCTCTATTATATTAGACTATAAATGTGTATTGTTATTATGGATGCAATAAATATGACAATTTGGTGATGTTATCAAAACTTAAATGATGATCATGATCATATTAAAATTTTAAAAAAGTAAAAATACATACTAATATAAAAACAAAATAAATTAAAATAATAATAAAAGATAAAAATCTAATTTTAAGGTCACGACCAAACCAGATAYCAAATTAGTGTAATAAACCTTCTTATTTATGAGACAAARAATTTRATTACTAAAATCTACTAAAATATATATACCTTACCCCCTTTAAATTTAAACTTAAWGAAATATAATTCTTTTWAACTTACAAAAATCTTCATTAAAAACTAACTAAAMTGTATTTCAAAAATTTAACAAATTTTAAAACAATTCAAATAATTAAAATTTTATAAAAATAATAAATCGAAATCCAACTTTACCAAACCTCCCGAAATAAACACACTCAATTAAAAATCTATCAAGCACTTTAGAACTAATATATTTTATTTTCAAAATATATTTAATAACAGTGGTCAAATTTCAACACTGCCCTGGTCAAGCAAAACCCACATGTGTAGTCAGGGACTTTTCAGAGAGATGGAAAACTCAAATTCCAAGGGAATATTCCGAGCATATGCACAAGCACATGCATGAGCATTCCCGACATCCTCTTTCAATGCATGAGCATTCCCGACATCCTCTTTCCTCACGCATCCCGAGCTCACCCTATTAAATCATTCTGCGTAACGCAGCCTTCAGTGATCACATGGGGGGACCAGCCGAAACATTTAATGTCAACGCCAAACTACACCCACATTTATAATAATGCCCACTAAAATGAATAAAAATAAAAAAATATCAGCCGTTACGTCGATGCGGTTACGTTATTATTCAGTGGCCACGTGTTCTCTCAGCTTTTTATAAGTTGAAGGGATAATACATATCATCTCCCCAACTATTTTATTTAATTGAATGCCTTTGTGGGGGTGGAGTTAGTTAGGATCTCTTTCCCTTTTTTTTTTCTTTTTCATTTTAAAAGGGCGAAAATAGAATTAGTAAATGATATAGACAATCATGAAATAACCTTTTTAATATATTAAACTCTATTTTGTTAAGATTTTAAGGGTCTAGGTCATTATGCCCATCTAGAAGAATGTTGGAATATTTGATTGCTTAGATCCCAAGAAACTTTCAACCCTTCACCACCATGCTTGAGAGTCATAGGGTATACATCATAAAATATTGTAAACCACTATACATACACTAAACAATGTTTGGAATATTTGATTGCTTCAATATGAAGAAACTTCAATGCTCGTGCTAACACTAAGATACTTGTGTGACCAATTAGGATGTCAACAAACAAGTTTGACTAATGCCAATAATGACTCAGTTGTTCCCATGCAAACACCACATCAATTGATTATTGAAAATATCCGGAAGTTAACAGCATTTTATACTTATCCCCAACAATGGTGTTAAAAATGAAATCCATAATGACATTGACATTATCTTGCCTTGAACAATTGGGAATGATTACTCCATTGATTGGTTGTTTTGTTTATTATGTTTTGAATTAAGAAGGCAATCCACCAACCAATTTCACATAATTTTATTGTGAAATAAAATCCCTTTTGTAACTAAATTGACATGGTCAACACTAGCCACTATCATTGTATAAAAGTCCTTTGGGTTAGGGTGAAGAGGTTAGCTTGTGAGGTTAGGGTAAAGATGTTAGCTTGTGAGATGGTTAATTGATGATGGTTGTAGAGGTTAGCTTGTGAGATGGTTAATTGATGATGGTTGTAGAAGTTAGCTCGTGAGATAGTTAATTGATGATGGTTGTGGTGTTAAGATCTTAGTTTATCTACTATGATGTTGTAGAACTCGATTACAAGTTTAACAAAATGAATGAATAAGTATTTGGGTGTACCCTTTTCAAAAACTTAGGTTACGTGTATGTTATGAATGCTAAATGGAGTTATGTTGTTTCTTTTATCTATTTGTGAAGCTGGAGTAATACATGTTTTGTATAAAAATGATGGTTTATGTTTTCTCTTTTAATGTCTCATTTTGCATAGTTATAATGGATGTTTGTTAATAAATCATTGTCAATGAGTTTGCATAAGTCCCACTGTATCTTCCGATATCATTAAATTCTCGAGTGTGCTTCGAATGAGGCCTACTTCCCTTTGGGAACATAGAAAATACCAACACTACTAAACTATAATGGAGCCTTTGTTGCTAATGCATGAGAACCTTGGTCTCCATCTAATGCCAATAGATGGTTCTGTTGTTGGGACTATTTTTTAGATGGAGATATATGTAGGATGAGTGATAGGATTTATAAATGAGTGATCCAAAATTGGTGGGACAAAAAGTTTGAATATTTTGTGGTGCAAGAGGCCAAGTTTTGCAAATGGAACCCATGAATATGTATTGTATGATGACCCTTCTAAAGATCAGTATGATGTGTTTTGGGTCAAATTCCTTGTAAGTCTGTACAAGTGGTTGAAGAGGCTTGAAGAAGCCCTATAGTGCAAGAATCGACAATAAAGAACCATCCAATGGACTATTCCAAATCTCATTGCATTTCAATGAGTAGATCATCAAATTATTCATGCTGTGGATTTTTGGGTAGAGAATCTATAGGAGGGTGTGTTATAGAATTTGCCGTAAAAAAATGATAGGCTTACTAAATACCTTTTTAATACTTCATCATGGCATCTAGCTCACAAGTACATCTAATTGTCAACCTACAACTTTTATGCTTGTGACGTGTTGTGCAAAGTATACACAAGTCTCAAGAACTAGTTAAAAATTGAACACTAATATGTTGTTTACAAACTAACTAGAAATCTAATTCTACTTATCATTTTTCAGAAAATAGATTTGAATTAGAGTCATGAAAGAAGGAAACATAACTATAAGCAACTATGATCTACAACTTGAAGATCGGTAACACATAATTACATTCAATGATCTATAGCAATAAACTATGAACAATAAAATGATGCTAACTATAATGAACTATAAACGTACTGTAAAAGTAACAATAAACAATCACAATATATCACCTATCCCCCTTAGAGTGGGCCCTTACTTTGTGGAGCAAGGGACTAGAAGAACTTCAACAAATAAACTTTAATTCATAGTTAAACTCAATTTTACTCGACTCATGAACATAAGGAAACTAAGAAATAAAAACATAATGAGTTTTAACTATATACTAGCAAAATGTCTTATAGAAATATGTATGGCTATTTGTCCCTCACTCAGAGGTGGATGCATCCTTTTATAGGCAAGTAGTTTAACAACTTAATAAAAGTCCATTAATTGTAGTGTTCTTGATAATCAAAGATTCTCAAGCCGATGTAATATAGAGTTTGAAATAATAATGAAAAGACAATTAAAATCGGTTTGTTAGAATCTAACACACAAAGCAGGTGACATCTTTAACTAAAACAATGATTCAAGTAACTAATTGATGCTATCATTCATTATAGAGTGGAATCACGTGTTCATGACACTCCATCATGGCATCCGCAGGTTCTGCAACAAGCGCGTGAATTCATGAAATGCCACATCTTCCATGTTCTGTAGCTTATGGTTATGTAGCAATAGATTTATAACAATGGTGGTGCATATATCCATAGCAATGAACACATTGCTAGGAAAAAATCATGTATTTGTAGCATACAATATGTAAGAACCATAGATCTCAGATCCATAGCATATGAAGATATAATGGCTAGAACTTGTGGATTTGTAGCATATGAGAATCTGGTAACTAGATCCATAACAATAAGAACGTGTAGCTTGAGACTTGGATCTACAACATATGACCTATGATTTGTAGCATTCTTTAATATGCAAGTTAGATACATCATACACAAAAGCCTCATAATGCATCAACATAATTCAATGAAGTGTCCAGTAATGAGAGAAAAAGTACCTATGTAAAAATATACCAACTTACGTGGGGAAACGATCAATAATTAGCTTAAACCATGGTAAAGGGGATATAGGAAAAATGAAAAAGATGGCAAAACAAGAACCCACCATCTCCCCCCAACTTAGATTGTTGTACATCCTCATGCAACCTGAATGCTCCATCAAGTCAGAATCAAGATATACATGTGACTAATGAAGATTTCTTAAATTATAGGAAGGGTGTCCATCTTCATAACCTAGATAATACCCCAAATTCCTTTCAATAACCTTCCAATATTTATCCTCTTATTGTGTCTTCTAAATGTAAAGGTATTCATATTTTGTTGTAGTGAACCAAATCAAGGGAAAATAAAATCTGATCCTTATCCACCTAGTGCCATACTACCTTAGGAAACATATGTATCGTTCCTTTTCTATTCAATGCCTCACTGAAGTTGGGATAGCTGAAAGGTCTCTTTATCTTGCTTGATCACTTGTATACTGCCATATGCATCCACAAGCCAATAAGGCTTCCAACAATATGTTGTTTATTCCACTTTCACAATGAGAGATGGAATTTTATTGGGTTTTATCAATGAAAGGTATCCAATGAGTTGAACTTAATCTATGTTGTACCGCAATGGATACCTGTGTATTTTGGTTTTCCCTTCTAACCCATAGATTGCAATTATGTTCATTATGTTATATAGAGGTTTGTGCAATACCCCACTATATTTGATTGGTGATAAAGGAGATAAATTCCCTCAATTGGATATCACCCAAAAAAGAAATGGGGCTCCATTTTTTGTCACAGAATAAAAGGATCTCATGTTGACACAATTCACAACTCAAATTTTTGTCCTCTTGGTTACTCTAAAAAAATGCTTCCAAAAATGACTCAGGACTCTTGAAATCATGTGGCTTAGGATTTAGCCAAAGCTCTGAGATAAAGCAATTAATTATTTCTCTTGCAAAAGTATTGCATAGATAGGTGAAGTCCATCTAAAACTAAGGACTTTATGGGCTATATTGCTTAGTTGTTTCTTTTCTTTGTTCAATTTCTTCACCTTAGCCTCAAGTTTGGGAATTGTTTTTTGTGTTTCCTTCCATTTGTCCCATTTTTCTCAGTCCATAGCATAAAGTCCTGCCCAATTTTCTTTCATAGTATGAATGGTTTGCCAATATTCTTTCATTGGGACCACCCTTTCCATAATATTTTTCTATTGATTTCCACTTTGCAACCCTACTCTCAATCTTATTACCTCCATAAAATTGACTATTTCACCTTCCTTTGTTTGCACTCCTATTGATTAGACAATAGGTTTTGTGGGTGCTTCGACCTAGTTTATGGAATTAGCAGCAGTGGGTGCCACTGGAGGTTCTATAGCAGTCTGTCCATCTTGTAGCTTTGTGGCAATAGGATCCATATAAATATTTGTAGTAATAGACTCGTCAGCCTCTTGTGTATCCACACGTTCAATAGTTTCTTGTGTAGAGACTATTTAAGCAAGTGTTTCAATAGAATGAGACTCAATAGTTGGTTCAATAGCAATATCATCCACAAGATCAATAGAAGAACCAATAATCTCATCAATAAGTTAAGTAACAATATCAGTAATATTCATGACAATAGATTAGTAGTATACTTAATGATCCCATCAAGAAATTCATTAACAATGTCAATATCATTCTTATCAATATGTTTCACAATAGGTTCAATAATAACAATAGGCTCAATAACAAAAATAGGTTTAGTAACAATGACAGGTTGAGTAACAATGACAAATTCAGTAGAATTAATAGGTTTAGTAGCAACGTCAAAAGATGCTTCCATAGAAACTGCCTCAACCATTTCTTTCTTTGCAATAGGTTCAACCATTTCATATGTAGTGGTTGCCTACTTTGCTTCATCATCTTGATTCTAAGAAGAAGGTGACCAGACACACTCTTCAACAACTTGGACTAATGTGTCCAAACTTGCTTGAAACTTGTATGCTTTAAGTTTTCTCTAGGAAAGATCTATCTTTTGGCATAAATCTTGTTTTCCTTAGTTTTTTATTGAGCTTTAAAAGTGCACCATAGGAAGGTATTAAATGGTACTTGTTTGGAATAATGTTGATACTCTTTTTAACTATTGGCCTGGTTTCTTCAAGAACTATTGGAACATGTATTGTGTCCTCAATAATATCATCCATGATGTCTTATAAATTGTGAATGGGGCTCGCAAGAAATTCTTCTAAATGCACAACAATTTCTTCAATGTGCTCTTGAGTTGGAACTACTTCTACGACAACTTTTTTCTGTTGTAGGTTCTTGTGTATCAACATGTTCCTCTTTCTATGCAATATCTTCATCATGTCATGCTGCTTATTTTCTTAATGTTGGTTCTTGTGTAATATCAAGTGTTGGAAATATTTTTTTCCTTGATGTCAAAGACATGGGGAGACTACATATGTCCAAGATAAAGATTGTACGATGGAGTTTGTTGGAAATATTGTTTTTGGATTTTTGATATTAAGTTTGGATACCCTATCTTTGAAGGAATTTTTACCCTAAATACCTAGCTCAAATGGGAGCATAGTTATATGGTTGGAAATATTATTCCGAGACCTTTCCAAATGCATATGGCATTACCTCTAACTCCCTAGGAAAGAGAAGATATGAATTTTTTTATTAGACTATTATAAAAATAGGATCATGGAAATAGAACATAGAAGATACATAATATAATAAAGACACAGATAAACGTGGTTCACCCAATGTGGGATATGTCCACTAGAGAAATTGGCAGGTCCTTCCTTTTTATTATTATCCAACAAATGAAGGGATACAACCTACAACACACCTGTTGTAACTTCCTATTTTTTCTCTCACACTCTCCTCTCTCAGAATACAATATTCATAATAATGCATAGCTGCAATACATTTCCCTCATAAAAGAGGGTTTCCTTCTAGGGAAAAAAACCCTAACATAACTTCTATCGTTAGATATACGACCTTATAATGAGCAGTCCAAAATTACTATGAAATTACTGTTGGATTACTGAGAGGGGGGGTGAATTAGTAATAACGTAATTATAATCCTTTTTTTTCAAATGTTATATCAATGTAGAATTATTATCCAATAATGAGTAGTAATAAATAAACATCACACACATGCACAGTACACCAGTGTTTTACGTGGAAACCCAAATCGGGAGAAAACCACGGAATGCTTTTTCTTATATGTCTTGAAGAATTACATTCATTGGAAGCACCAACTTCCTTTGTTTTCAAGTTGCAACTAGAAGGAGGCTCCAACCTCCTAGTTTCTCAGGCTACAACCTGAGGGAAGCTCCAACTCCCCAAATCTCTGGCTACAACCAAAAGGAGGCTACAACCCCCAATGTTCTCCGGCTACAACCGGAAGGTGGCTACAACCACCTGTCCTTGCCCCGTCCTTCCACCCTGAAGTAGAAGTAGAATGATGGAACCACTGTCACACTATCACTGTGAGATATACCGCTGTAAACCTGTACCAATAAATCCGAACCATGCATCAACCTGTACCTCAACCTGTAATCAACCTGTACCATAAACAAGTACATCAACCATGCACCAACCTGTAATCAACCTGTACCTTAAACAAGTGCATCAACCATGCACCAACCTGTACCATAACCAAGTGCATACCAATCATGTGTCAACTACTCATCAACTATGACTCATCAATATGTNGAGTGCATACCAATCATGTGTCAACTACTTATCAACTATGATGCATCAATATGTACCAACATCATCAACTATACACCTCATGCATGTGCGCCAACTCATCAACTACTTGTCTCAACCATGTACTCAACATGTACCTCAACCAAAATTCCTCATCAATTTCATCATCCAAATCTGATTTTTAGCTTTGTAATAGACTTGGTGTATATTATCACATTTCTACAAACCTTCCTTAACTTTTAAAAACAAGAGACTAGCATTTTCATCAAACTTTTCTTTAGTCTCACATGCCTAGTTTTGGATTAGTCAACAACCCTAACTTGAAGTAATCATAACTTTGAACCTGTAATGTATAAAGATCTGAAACTGATAAACAATGTTATTCAGTGTTATTTATGCAATTCCTCCAAGTGGAACTACTTGGAACCTCTCATAAAAGGAGTTATAGCAAAAATGGCATACCTTGTTGAATTCTGGCTTATTCTAGAGAGCGACCTTGTAGAGCGTGCCCCACAAAAAATATTTAATGAAATGATCTGAAAATATTACAAAGAATACTAAAGACTGTACCCTAAACAAAAAATTTAGTCTCATTGAATTTGGATCTGTTATGAAGACGTTATGATGTTTTTACCCGAAACACCTGATTTTGACTAGTTTCAGGACTGGCCACAAACCCTATTTTCCATAGAGTGTAACTCCAAAAATACAACGACCCACAAGATGAATTTTTAACCAAAGATACTTGGATATGTTTTATCACTTGCATATAAATTTTAGGATCTGACGCATTATATAAAAAAGGTTATAGAGAAAATTGTGAGATGACCTGAAAATAACATACCTTAGAAAGCACCATCAAAAGAATTTATCCTTCCTTGCATTTCGGCCTTCTTTTCTTCACTTTCCTCAGAATTTCAGCTTAGATATCATTTTTAAACCTCAAACACCTATATATATTCAATATTCTCAAGTGTGATTCTAATGAGAGAGCCTTGCCTCTTATTTATACTCTCCAAGTAGCTTCCTTAAAAACATCTTCTAGGTCACTTGGCCCACTTTCCTTATTTTAGGGTTGGGTCCACTTATAATTTCTCCATTAAAATTATTATTGAAATAATTTATTTTGTA
>JASDQU010504105.1:64780-77114 GCA_032191745.1 Picea mariana | reverse complement strand
GCATGAAATCTAGGTATGAGATTGATTATATGTTGTTGTGTTTGAATTACTGGTTTCATTTTATGAGCATTTTAGCATGTTGTAGATGCATATAAATAATGGTAACAATCAATAATTAAATATGGTTGTAATCCATAGCTACAAGCTATGGGAAACCAGTTGGTTGTTAAATAATTAACTTAGTTAACAAAAATTTATGTTTTATGAGTATATTTCACTATAATGTCCCTCGGTTGGGCTGGGGGGAAGTTACATTATGGTATCAGAACCTTCAAGTTCAAACACCAGGCTTGAATGGGCTAAGAATGGGCACAAATTGAGTAATTTGTTGTTTCATACTTTGGTCTATGTAAAATTGGGGGAAAACAAAGAATCTAGAGTGGAATCCCCAAATTCATGGGTAAATTTCAAGTTGGGATGCCTCAAGATAGTCAAAGAAAATATATGAGGTGTAAATATGCAGGTTGCAGAGTTGAAATCGACCTGGAATGCGCGCTAAGTGGACTATTTATATCATGAGAATTATTGGTCAGTTGCGACTAATACTCATGGATATGGGTCATAGATTAATGACTTACACTACGCAGTTAATCCCAAAAATGATATCCGACCTGGAATGGTCAAATTTCATGTTCTAATAGTCATCAAAGCGTAGAACATAGGTTAGTTGATCAACAACCGAGATCGTGATTGATCTCAAGATCAACAGCCAAAATTATCTATGATAAATTTAAAAAAATTTAATGTTTTGGTCATTTGGAAGGTTGAATAAATCGACGGTCGTGATCAATTTTGATAGTTTGGGAAATGGATTAGATCGACGGTCGGTATTCGTTTCGACCATTTTGAAAGGTAGATCCAATCAACAACCATGATTCATTTCATAGGGTTTTGAAATGGATTAGATTGATGGCTTAGATTTGTCATGGTTTTTGGTCAAAAAAAAATTAAGTGTGGAATTTGCCAAGAGAAATCACCGACACTTGATGGTCAGGTCGGCCAAAATGGAAAAGAGTTTTTTTCACCCAGAAGACATCTCTGACCGTTGGAATATAGCAAAGTATTTTCAATAACCAAACAAAAGTCATCGATGGTTGATGGGTCAGTAATCGAGTGTCAGTCGAACTCAGCGAAGTGTTTCGAATCCAGCAAGAGAATTCGTTGATGACCGATGCGATGATGGTTGGGCATCGATCGATTCAACAAGGTGTTTGGATCGTCCAAGAGAATCATTCGATGGCTGATGGGGGGATGGAGGGTGATGATGTGTCATGCCACATCAGCATCCATGTGTCATGATATTTCACCCAAGTTGACACCTCAGGATGACGTGTCATTCCATGTCATCACCCACGTGTCATGCCACATCATCCAACAAAAGTGGTCGATGGTCGATTGTCAGGTCAATTGATTTGGGGAAGTTTTTTTGAAATTCATCAGGGATCGTCAATCACTGATGGGTTGATGGTTGGGCATCAATCAAATCATTGAAGGGTTCCATTCACCAACAAATATTGTCGAAGGTCGACAGTCGAATCGATCGATTTAGGGTTGTGTACAAATCGATTTTCAGAGAAATGAGTTGATGGAGGACGATTGCTTAATCAGATCAGGGAGAGGTGTGGTGTGTGCCCAAGGAAGAACGTTGGTCGTCAATGGTTGATGAATCACGGATCAACAACTTAGATTGCATGCAATTTGAGATCAATCGTTCAAATTTAAAAGGTAGTTACAGTAGTAAAACAATCAGTTTTATGCAATTTTTTGTGGTTTTTGAAGGTCATTAATGTTGGAAGATTGGTTGTTGTCACTAATGTCAACCCTATTCATTGGTTTTGGACCACAAGATTGATGAAGGTATTTGGACATGAAGGAAAATGCACATGCAGATAAAACACCCATGGTTGGATAGTATACATCACGTTGTTTCCGATGGTATGTGGCACGTCATGTGGATCCTCATGGTTGAGGAGAAATGAATTTTTGAATATGACAAAGTGAATTGAAGAAGGAAATATAGGTTGGCCCTGAAGACAATTAAAGAAAAGAATTACAAAATAAGAAAGTGTCAGGTCGGCCCTAATGTTAAAATAAAGTGACATAAATGGTATAAATACATATCATTATACATTCATTTTATACACAAGTCTAATTTCAGAGGAAATCAGAAGTAAAGAAGGTCGGATTTCAAGGGAGGATGAAGTCTTTTGGTGATGTGTTCTAAGGTATGTTATTTACAGGTCATCTTACCATTTTATCTATAACTCTTTTTATAGAACGATTTATATGGTGAAATTGATATGGTATTGAGAATACATATCAAGGTACCTGTGGTAAAAAATTCAACTCTTTATTCTCTATAATTTTGGAGATACACTATGTGGAAGATATGGTTTTTGACTAGTCCTGAAGCTAGTCAATAAACAGGTGTTCCGGGTAAAACAGCCATAACTTCTTCATAGAGAATCCAAATGAAGTGAGACCAATTTAATTGGAAATATTACGAACTGTAGTTTTTTTTGTATGAGTTTCAGGATCTGATGTTAAATATTGAGCATGGGGAATTCTGTACAAGTTAGCTCTCTTGAATAAACCAAAATTGAACAAGGTCTACCATTCTCTCTATAACTTCTTTTTGGGGAGGATTCAAGGAGTGAAAATTGGAGAAGTTCCAGAGAATACATTGAGTAATATTATCTATAGGATCAGAGTATTCCAAGAATTGAAGAATTGCAGAAGTTGAAGAAGTCTCAGGAAGCATTATCAGGTTCTATGTAATGGTTGGTTGATGGTGATGATTTAATGTAAAGTTTTATTATCTCTCATATATTATTGGGTGGAAGGAAGGGGCAAGGATGGAGAGTTCAACCCTCTCTTGATATTGGAGGATTGTATCTTCCTCTTGGAGGTTTATCCCTCCCTTTACATTTGGAAGTTGTAGCTACCTTTGGAAGTCATTACTTCCCTTGAACAATAACTATTGATTATTTCTCATATATTGTGCATGGTGTATTGTGGTGTATTGATGTAACTCTTATAGTATTGTTCATTGATCATTGGATATAATTTAAGGGTTTAATTATAAGTTGAAAAAGGTTTTAAATTGTACCTGATACCGATTCACCCCCCTCTCAGTATCAACAATTGGTATCGAAGCAAGTTGCCTTCAGAATAGTTTAACCACTGGAAGGAAAATCCTGAGCAGAGATGGATGACCATGAGCACATTTCAAATGGGATTCAAAGATTTGATGGAAGAAATTATGCATACCGGATTGATAGAGTGAAAACCTACCTAACATCTTTGGGAGTAGACATTTGGTGCTCAGTTGTAAATGGCTATGTAATCCCAAATAATGCTCCAACCAATCCAAATGAGAAGAAGCTTATGATTTGTAATTCAAAAGCCAGACATGTTATTCTAGGAGCATTGGCACCAACCATTGTTATCAAAGTGATGGGTTGCAGCACTGCTAAAGAGGTATGGGACAAACTCAAGAGTATCTACGAAGGTGATCCAAAAGTTAAGCAGGTCAAGATTCAATGACATAGAGCAGAATTTGAAAAGTTGAAGATGAATGAAAAGGATTGCAACATATTTTCTTAGAGTTGATGAAGTTGTTGATGCTATCAGAGGATTAGATGAAGAGATCAATGAATCCTTGGTTGTACAAAAAGTGTTGAGATCACTTCTCTTGAAGTATGATGCTAAGGTCTCCGCCATTGAAGAAACTAGGGACTTGACCAAAATGACAATGGATGAATTGCATGGGTCTCTTATAGCATATGAAATGAGAACAAGTAAAAAAAGTGACCAGCCAAACAATGAAGCAGCCTTTAAAGCCATAAAGAATACAAAAGAAAAGGATAACGACCTTGATGAAGAACTAGAAAATTTCGTAAGAAGGTTCCAGAAGGGAAGTGGAAGATACAAAGGTAAGTCTCCTCTCAAATTCTTTAACTGTGGTAGAATAGGAAATATTGTTGAAAACTGCTACTATAAAAAGAGAAGTCTCAACAATAAAAAAAACTTCTACTCCAAGGATGATGACATCTCCTTAGATGAGAGTGATGAAGAAGATAATGATGGAGGAGAAGTCCTCTTCATAACCCAAGAAACCCAGGATGATAATCACAAGAATTCTAAAGAGGAAGAAATCATTTCTGAAGAAGATTCAGATGAATAAACCAACCTTGATTCCTTTTGGGCATACAAAGACAATGCAGAGAGTGAAGAAGAAGATGAGAATATTGAAAAGTTGAAGCATGTTGAAACTAAAAATAGCAAGCTTAGAAACAAAAACATAATACTAAAAGGTGAATTGAGTAGTTGTGAAGAAAAAAATTACAAGTTTGAAAAGACCATTGATAGCTTGAAGGAACAATTAGAAGATTATGAGAAATTGAAAGAAGAATTGGATCACACAAAAGGGGAGCTACTATTGACAATAGAAAAGTTGAATAAGTTCGAAAAAAACACTGAAAAATTAGATGATATCCTTAGTAGTCAAAGATATCCAAACGACAAGACAGGACTAGGATACATTGACAGTTTGAAGACGAAAAAACAAGAGAAGGAAGATGAAAATGATGAAACCAACACTTCAGAACAAGTTTAACAACAATATAGAAGACTAGAATTCAGAAGGGATGAGACATCAAGAAGATCCTCTCCCACCAGGTATGAAAGTAATCATTATGAATCAAAATATAGAATAATAAATAGTAAACCCAGATGGACCACACCACAAAGACGATCACTTACTCCCAGGTATCAAAATTTCTTTCTCGGACATTGTTATACTTGTGAAAATTTTGGACACAAGGAAATCAATTGTAGAATCAATGAAAGGCATAACTATGCAAGCTACATGAATGGTGAAAATAATAGATATGGAAATTTTCGTAGACATGTCAACAAAAATTATAATTCATTTGACCCATTAATGGATCAAAATATTGTATGTTACAAGTGAAATAATCTTGGTCACAAAGCACGAGATTGCAGACAGATGAAGGAAGATAATTGTATGCCAAATGTCTGTATACCAACTACAACATGGAAAAGGAAAGAAATTCCACAAAATGAAAACTGTCAAATAACATTGGTCGCTAAAGAATGCAAAGAAGAAGATGACTGGTTCATAGACAGTGGGTGCTCATCTCATATGACCGGAGATCAAAGCAAATTTTTCAGCTTGAAGAAAAAGGGTGGAAATGTCGCATTTGGAGATGACTCATCTACCAAAATACTTGGAAAAGGAACTGTAAAGCTTGGAAGTGAAAATGTAAAAGAAGGAAAATTCCTATTGGTTGAATATCTGAGGCATAATCTCCTCAGTGTCAGCAAAATATGTGATCAATGATACACTCTTACGTTTGACTCCCGAAAATGTAAAATCAGATAAAATAACTCAGGAAGATTGGTTGAAACTGCAACAAGAAGACCGAACAACATATACATCCTAGACATGAATAAGAGAGAAAATATAGAAGCCACACAAAATTATTCTAAGGAAGAAAGTCCCAAAGACCAAAAATAAGGATGAAGTATTATTGAGCGCCACATGTTCAGGGGGAGCAGCCCCAAAGAAGAGAGTTACCTTGTGTCATTAAACTTAGGGGGAGAAGCCCTAACCTTTTCCATTGATGTCAAAGGGGGAGATAAATTGGGATCATGATTATAGGGCAAGCATGAGTGTTTCCATCAATCACAAAGGGGGATATTGTTGGAAGATTGGTTGTTGTCATTGATGTCAACCCTAGTCATTGGTTTTGGACCGCAAGATTGATGAAGGTATTTAGACATGAAGGACAATGCACATGTAGATACAACACCCATGGATTTATAGTATACATCATGTTATTTCCAGTGGTATGTGGAACATCATGTGGATCCTCATGGTTGAGGAGAAATGAATTTTGGAAGATGACAAAGTGAATTGAAGAAGGAAATACAGGTCGGCCCTGAAGACAATTAAAGAAAATAATTACAAAATAAGAAAGTGTCAGGTCAGCCCTAATGTTAAAATAAAGTGACATAAATGGTATAAACACATATCATTATACATTCAATTTATACACAAGTCGAATTTCAGAGGAAATCATAAGTAAAGAAGGCAGGATTTCAAAGGAGGATGAAGTCTTTTGGTGATGTGTTCTAAGGTATGTTATTTACAGGTCTAAAAAAATTTCTAAAACGATTCAAATGGTGAAATTGATATGGTATTGAGAAGACATATCAAGGTACCTATGGTAAAAAATTCAGCTCTTTATTAGCTGCAATTTTGGAGATACACTCTGTGGAATATGGGGTTTTTGACTAGTCCTGAAGCTAGTCAATAAATAGGTGTTACGGGTAAAATAGTCATAACTTCTTCATAGAAAATCCAAATGAAGTGAGACCAATTTCATTGGAAAGAGTATGGACTTTAGTTTCTTGTGTGCGAGTTTTAGGATCTGATGTTAAATATTGAGCGTGGGGAATTATGTACAAGTTCGCTCTCATGAATAAACCAGAATTGAACAAGGTCTACCATTCTCTCTATAACTTATTTTTGGGGAGGATTCAAGGAGTGAAAATTGGAGAAGTTTCATAGTATACATTGAGTAATATTATCTACAGGATCAGAGTATTCCAAGAATTGAATAATTTCAGAAGTTGAAGAAGTCTCAAGAAGCATTATTAGGTTCTATGTGATGGTTGGTTGATGGTGATGAATTTAATGTAAAGTCTTATTATCTCTCATATATTCTTGGGTGGAAGGAAGGGGAAAGGATGGAGATTTAAACCCTCTCTTGATATTGGAGGATTTTATCTTACTCTTGGAGGTTTATCCCTCCCTTTACATTTGGAATTTGTAGCTACCTTTGGAAGTCATTACTTCCCTTGAACAATAACTATTGATTATTTCGCATATATTGTGAATGGTGTATTGTGGTGTATTGGTGTAACTCTTATACTATTGTTCATTGATCATTGGATATAATTGAATGGTTTAAGTATAAGTTGAAAAAAGTTTTAAATTGTACTTGATACTGATTCACCCCCCTCTCAGTATCAACAATTAACTTGTGAGGCATTTTTGAGGACCTAAACGACATTTTTATCCAATTAAAACCCATAGGAACAGGTACACTTTGTCTCTTCATATCAAATAAAAGAACTTGGAGAGATTTATCCAATGAGCTAAAAGGATTTTGGCACCACATTTACTTATGGAGGGCATAACTCCATGCTTAGAATTCCATTTGGGGCATAAGAGTAGTCGCTAGATGGAATGGCATAAGTGATGAAGAAATAACCTATATTGTAATGGATGGAATGTTTTATGATATGCATGTTTATAACAGTAATTATTACATGCACATTTCTTGCAAAATTAGAGGTACAGGTAAGTAACTTTGGTTCTTATATGAGGACTAGATCTATGGAATATGCTGAAGGATCTTATAGCCATGAGGAAGAGATCATTGGTATGCATGTCAGCGCCAGGAATGTTGAGACGTAGTCAAATGGAAGAAGAGATAGGGAGGAGCTTGTGACTATGAGAATCCTGCATAGGGAAGTGCAGAGATATAGATACGATAATGAAAGGATTATGAAGGCTCAAGAAGAGATACTTTAGATCTTATACATGTTTCATAAGAAAGTCAACAAGGACTCTGGAACCAAGCAAGCAACTAGTGCCAGACAAGTGTTAGCATCAAGAATCCATAGAAAAATGGACGATCATGGAAATGATAAGCATTCAAGAAGCATGAGCAAGCATCATCACTCTCCAAGGAAATCCACTAGAAAAATTCATGCAAGTTCAAGGCCAAGGAGAAGCTCAAGCGCGTCTTGTTTTAGGAGGCAAAGGAGAAGGCCTAAGGTAGACATCTTGCAAGGTGAGCTCAAGAAGATTAATCCATCGAATTTCACTGGTGAGCACACAAAAGGAGAAGAGGTTGAGGCCTAGTTGTTTGAAATGATGAAATGTTTCTAGCTGCATGATTACTCCTCACAGGTAGAAACTACAATTTCCACCTACCACTTGCAAGGAAAGGCAGTCATTGGTGGGATCAACTTAGGCAAGCCAAGAAACTTGATGAGAAGAGGATCTCATGGAGGCAGTTCAAAGGATATTTCCAAGAGAAATATTTTTCCAAGAAATATTATGAAAGAAAGATGAAGTAGTTCTTTGAACTCAAGTTGGGAACCATGACAATGAACAAATACTAAAAGAGGTTCTTTGAATTGTTAAATTATATTAACTTCATCAAGGATGAGAAGGTCAAAATCTAAAGGTTTCTAAGTGGGTTACCCTACTTCTATAGTGACAAGATACAATATGATAACCCCAAAAATTTGGAGGAAACCATAAGGAGAGGAAGGCATCTTTATGAGCAAAGGAAAGGAAGGCCAGTTTTCCAAAAGCCTTGGAATGACAAGATGAAATGGGAAAAATATCAAAGGCAGGAATATTTTAAGCCACCCCTTTCTAGGAATAACTCCCAATCAAATCAACAAGGTCAACCATCCCAAAATGAGCACAAGAATGTAGCTTCATTTGGGAAGAGGCCAAGGCAATAGCCTATACAATGTTGGGGATGTGAGGGAAATCACTTATATAGGAACTTCCCTCACAAAGGGGAAATAATGATGATTGTCCACAACATCAAGAGGCTGAAACAGTGGAATACATGGGAGGAAACATGCCAAGGATTTATGTAGCCTTGGACAACAAACAAGCAGAATATCAATACCCCATTATCGAAGTGGAAGGAAATATTGATAACTAGCCCATAGAATTTTTTATTGATTATGGAGCTAGCCATAGTTACATAAATGCCAACATTGTTGAAATATTTCACTTGCAAATAAGTAAGCATAAGAAATCTTGGTTAGTTCAATTAGCCATAGGAGTTAAGAGAAATATTGATGAGTTAGTTAAAGATTGTCAAATAGACATGAATGGACTCAACAAAAACGTGGATGTAAACATCATACCATTGGATTCATATGATTGTCTAATTGGCATGGATTGGTTGGAAAAACAACATGTTGTCCTAGACTTTTATAAGAAGACAATCACATGTCTTGATGAGGAAGGGAAGCAAGGAAAGATTCAGGTCATTCTGAGAGTTGTAGTTGTTAGAGATATTTGAGCTATGCAGTTAAAGAAGATTTTCAGGCAGGGATGTCAGATTTTTGCAGCCCACATGGAAGAGACAGCCAAAGAGAAAGTGGAAAACATTGAATACCATCTAGTCTTGAGGGATTTTGAAGATGTTTTTAGAGAAAGTATGGGATTTCCACCAAAGAGAGACATCAATTTCTCTATTGATTCGGTGACAAGATTTGACTTAGTGTTTGAGACGCCTTACAGAATGGGCACGTCGGAATTGAAAGAGTTGTGTATGCAACTTGAAGAGTTGTTAAAGAAGGGGTATATACACCCAAGTGTATCACATTGGGGAGCTCTGGTTCTTTTTGTGAAGAATAAAGATGGAACCTTAAGGTTGTGTATTGATTTCAAATAACTTAATAAGGTCACCATAAAGAACAGGTATCCTTTTCCAAGAATTGATGATTTGTTTGGCCAAACGAAAGGTGCAAGAATACTTTCCAAGATTGACTTGAGATCAGACTATCATCAAGTGAGGATTAAGGAAGGAGACATAAAAAAAAACATTAAGGACAAGATATGGGCATTACGAATTCACGGTAATACCATTTGGACTATAAAATTCCCCAACAGTTCTTATGTTCCTGGTGAATGGAGTGTTCATGGAGTACCTGGACAAGTTTGCAGTTATGTTCCTAGATGATATACTCATATAATCTAAGTTAGAAGAGGAACATGAGAAGCATTTAAGAATGGTGTTGCAAGTTTTAAGAGAGCATAAATTGTATGCTAAGCTAATTAATTGCATCTTTTACCAAAAGAAGATTCACTACTTGGGGAATATATTTTCAGCAGCAGAGATAGAAGTTGATCCTAAAAAGATAGATACCATTAGAGGATGGTCATCACCAAAGAATGTGACAAAAGTTAGATCATCCACGGGTCTTTTCGGTTATTACCAAAGATTCATAAAAGGATTCTCAAAGATTTAAAATTCAATCACTTATTTGCAAAGGAAGGGAGTGAAGTTTGAATGGACTTCCAAGTGTGAAGAAAGTTTTTAGCAATTGAAGGAAATATTGACAAGTGTGTTGATCTTAAATATGGCAGATCCGAATGAATATTTTTTTTTGTGCACTGATGCATGCAAGAAAGGGCTCAATGGGGTCCTTAGTCAAAAATATCATGTGGTATGCTATGAATCTACAAAATTAAAAGAGCATGAGAGGAATTATGCTACACATGACTTGGAGTTAGCATCAATTGTACATGCATTAGAAATGTGGAGACATTACCTCACGGGTAAGAAATTTGAGATAAGAACATACCATTGTGGTCTCAAGTATTTGTTTGGATAGCCAACACTAAATGCTAGACAAACTAGATGGCTGGAATTTTTGAAGTGAATATGAATTTGATATTAAGCATATAAAGGGCAAGGAAAATCAAGCGGTTGATGCACTCAGCGGGAGAGGTCATGAAGTGCATATTGCATTCATTAGCATGTACAGGACTTATCTAAAAGATCAAATTGTTGTAGCAAAAAATTTAGATAAACATTATCCAAAAGTAAAAGAGATATTACAACAAGGTAATTTTTAGCAGAAATTTAATTCTTATGAGCTAAAAAAAGATGGAGTTCTCATGTACAAGGGAAAAGTATATGTGTTCAATTATAGTGAGCTAAAAAATGTAGTTCTGAATGAAATGCATAATGTGCCATATGTCGGGAACCCAAGATATCAGAAGATAATTGCAACTGTAAGAAGCCAATATTTTTGGTCAGGAATAAATAAAGAGGTGTATAATTACATAGCCAGATAAGTGAAGATTGACCATAGAAATCCAGCCGGTTTGCTACAGCCATTTACCATTCCAAAATGAAAGTGGGAAGTTGTCACAGTTGATTTTATTACAAAGTTTCCCAGAACAAAGTAGCAACATGATTCCATCATGGTGGTGGCAGATAAATTGACGAAGGAAACACATTTTATTCCAGTAAAGACTACACACAAGGCAACAAATATTGCAGAAATATATATGAAAGAAGTTGTCAAGCTACATGGGGGTGCCTAAGGAAATAGTTTTAGACAGAGATACAAAGTTTACTTCCAATTTTTGGAAGATTTTGTTCAAAGGATTTGGGAAAATTTAAATCTTAGTAAATGTATCATCTAGAGTCATATGGACAAACATGGAGGACCAACAAAATAATTGAGGATGTGCTCAGAATGTATGTGATGGATCGACCATCAAAATGGGAAGATTATATCCACTTAGTAGATTTTGCTTACAATAATGGGTACTAGGCCTCATTGAAAATGAGTCCATTTGAAGCATTGTATGACATAAAATGTAACACACAAGTAAGTTGGGATAACCCAGCAGATAGAGCAGTTGTTGGGCCGAAATTGTTGAAGGAAATGGAAGAGCAGATGGAAAAGATAAATCATAATTTAAAGGATTCCTGAGATAGGAAGAAAATGTATGTGGACAAGAAAATAATGTTTAGATATTTTAAAGTGGGTGAACATGTGTTTTTAAAACTGAAGGAAAAAAGAAGTTTGTTAATATCAAGAAGTTGCCCAAAGCTGGAAGCAAGATATTGTGGTCCTTTTGAAATATTAGAAAAGATAGGTCCATTTGTATACATGCTAGCATTTCCCGCATCCATGAGAGTGCATAATGTATTCCATGGATCATTATTAAATAAATATGTGTTTGACCATAACCACATAATTGATTGGAATGTGATCCAGGTGGAGCACGAAGGGGATTTCCGGGTGGAACGAGTACGCATCCTGGATCGAAAAAGTCAAATTTTTGAGGAACAAGGCCATATGGTTGGTAAAGGTTCAACGGATCTACTATGATCATGAAGATGGTACATGGGAGCATGAAGAGAATATGCAGGAAGAATAACCACAAACTTTTTTGACAAATTTTGAAGAAAATGGAATGCAAAACTCCACTTTGAGCAACTAGAGTTTTGAAACCACATCTCAGAGTCATATCCAACTTCATTGGGGACCTTGATAAAAGAATGGTACCTTCCTTGGGTTAGCCTTGATAAATGGATAGTATATCCCTTGGGTTATCCCTAATAAACGAATGGTGCATTCCTTTGGTTGGGGAGTTAAGAGGAACATGATATTTTGGTTGGAACTGCTACTAGAGTTGTAAAATTGAAGAATTTTTATTTTCTAAATATTGTGATGTAAATTT
>JASDQU010504105.1:12604-25716 GCA_032191745.1 Picea mariana | reverse complement strand
ACGAGATCATCATTATCTAACTAAGGAATTTAATTGCATTTTAATCTATGAAAGGAAATTGCGTGAAAGGAAACTATACTATGTCTATTTTAATCATTCAAGCTATGATAAAGAAAATGACTGAAAACATAAATTAAAAACATGATATTAAAAAGTGAATTGACAATTGCATTTAACCAATAAGTAAGCAAGTGAAATCTATCTAAAGATGAAGTAAGAAATCTGGAAGCAAATCTATCCATCCATCAATCTTTTTCAGAAGAAACTCATATTAAAACTATGCTCTGTTCTAATTAAAAATCTGTTTTAAACTTGTCTGTAAAAATATAAAAGAAAGCACAATTTAACATCTACGTTGTACACAGGGTTAGTAGAGTGAGAGAGAGACTTGCAAGCCCTTGTCTAATCTACTAAATCAACAAATACTAACACATATCATCATCTAACCTGCAAAAATAAGTAAAACAGTAAGCTACAACAAACTAATTAGCACAATAACAATATACATGTATAGAAAATAAAAAGAGAGCAACTTAAATTAGGAAATGAAAAATAAACATGAATACAGTTACTAGACTGCTGGTGGACCCCCCAACAAGTTTTGGTCACTCTCTAAAAGCACACCCCGACCTCAACAGGCCAAATTCACCATAAAAATCCAAAAACACAGTTTTGGCACTATTCTGGCAATGTAAAACTCGAAACTGAGCAAAATCGTTTTTTCTGGCAATTCTGATGCTTATGCTACTTGGTTAACAATATAATGAGCATCCTATTGGTATTTATAAGCTTATAACCTAGGTGGTCGACCACAAGAGGTTCGAACCACCTTTAAATTCGGCAAATTACATTAAATGCATCCATAACTAACAAAACAGAGGAACCCAATGAGCGCCCTCTTTGGACAACTGAAATCGAGTTGTCTTGAGCTTAGTAGCTGGAGGGGGCGATGAAAAAAAAAACCATGTTCTCTATTTGTCCACCACTGACCACCAATACCATAACTACCAACTTGCCTTGCGTTTTTGTGCAATACTGGGTGCCGAAACGAGTGTCAGATCAAGTACCAGAACAAGTGTTGGATTAAGTGCCAGAACAAGTGTTGGTCCAAGAAACATGGTGCGTTTTGCCCCGTAACAGCATAAAAACATGAATTAACTCTTGGAAACCATAAAATATGATAAATTAAACTTGATTGAATTACAAAACATGAATTATACATAACTCATGCCGATTGTATCATTTTACCATAAAATTCTTCAAAAAACTCCTTTGAAAGATAAAAATGCATATTTACATATGGAAAAACGTGTATAATAATTTCATGAAGATGATCATATCTTGTGCCCAACATACCCCTACACCGACGACTTTGCAGGTCCCACTGCAAACAAAAAGAAGTCATCCCTTGGAACTAGGCTTGCTGAGGAGGGTCGGCTTTAGAAGCCTCTCCTTCTTGTTGTGTATGCTTAGCCTTGTGCCTCTTATGTTACTTTAATTGTGCTCTTAAGCTGCGATTATATTGGGTCATCCCATCGACCAACCATTGAAGGGAGTTAACTTTTTCCTAAAGGACTGCATTGTCATGATGAAGGTGTGCATCTATTGTCTTCCTCTCTTCTAATTGTTGGATAAGCTGATGGTTTTCCCTTTGTAGCTCCTCTATAGTTGGGTCATAATCAGTGATCTTTGAGGAAGGCTTAGGTCCTTTGAGAGATGTGGTCAATTTATCAAATTTAGGATCAAGAGTGGGCATGGGTGAAGTAGGTGTGATGGGAGATCGGAAAAGTGAGGTAGGTTCTGATTTTGTTTTCCTTAGTGGCTCTAATACATCTGCAAATACTTCTATAGGTTTCTTATGAGGGCTCTCAAGGTCGAAGGATACTTGGAGAGGATCCGAAGTAGGTGGAGGCTTGGCATAAGGCTTGGTTCTTATGTTCTGGGTACTCTTCTGAAAAGGTCCCTTACCAAATCGGTTGGCTCCTCTCTTGTTTGTGGGAATGATGGGAAAGTCTTGTTGCATTACTTCTTGGGGCTTCTTAGGTGTTGGATCAAGAGAAAATGAAGGCATTGGGGGGTCAAAAATAGGCTTCTTTTGGTCTTTGTTATTGGTCTTCTTCCTTGATGAAGAAGTATGAATATCAACAAGCTTTTGGTATTGTTCCGACAAAGAGGGAGTTTGTGCAAGGGAGTTTGGAGTTTTTGGAGAGTGAGGCTTGGATGGAGAGATAGTTTTTAGGATAAGTGGCTTTTTTCCAGTCTTAACTGTTAAGTGAGGATTTGCAAAATGGTAGATAAAGGCATCTCAACTTTGCCCCTACTTCTCTAGTTCGGTAAGAATGAGGAGTTTGAGTAAACTGTGGTGGAAGAGACTATTGTGGGGGTTGGTCAAATTTTTCCTCATTTGAGAGGACATATTCTCCAAGATTTTGAGAAAATAAAAGGGAAATTTCAAGGGTTTATTGAACAGAAAATGAGCCAACAATCTAAAGTGACAAGCTTTGAAGGTGGAGTATCTACCTTCACATGTAATTAAACTTGTGATGACGATAAGGGGATTGACCAATTCTGGCTTTATCCACTCCTTAGTATACCCTTTTGCTCCTAAAATGATCTCGAATTTGGGCTTACACACCCTGTTGTAACTTGAGCGTGACAATTGATGATTCTCGAACCACCTATCTCCCATTCTTAGAAGTTTTGTTGCAACAACAATTGACTCTTATGTGACTGCAAAATTGAGAGACCCTACATGTGCTATCTTTTCAACAAAAACAACTAAAAATTGCATAGAAAGACCATCATCATGGCCTTGCAAACTCAACAGAAATGGACCCCAGCCAGCATGCAAGAACACTTCCCTACACTGTGCGAATTATGGAATGGCAAACAAGTCTGCATAGGAGGAGGGTTCGTATCACTTGATCATTGTTGTAGAGTTTGAATTCACCAAGCAAGGGCGAAATCAAGACACACAGAGACATGAATTGGGCATGGTGTGAGTGCAATTAGAACAAAGGGAAAACTTTACCAATCAAGGGTGCAAACAAGCCAAGAAATGGCATGGGTTTAACATAGTCTGAGTGTGATTAGACTAGAGGGAAAATTCGACAGAGGTTGGGTGCAATTCCTTAATGCATGGCAGAGAAAATGGCAAGGGAAAATGAAACAATAGAGTGCCAAGCTCGATTTTGGATGCTCTTATGGTGGAGGACGTTGTCCACATGTGCGCGTGAGCTGCCATGTGTGGGATATTCAAATTTGATGGCAAGCTTGAGAGCAATGGAGTGGTGCATACTTAGATCAATGTCCAAGTCTTTTGACTTGGACATTTGATCATAACCATATGAGGTATATTTTAATCAATGCTTGTAACAAAGTTAATTAAATGTAATTGAATTCTAGTTCCCTATAATCTAGGATAGTTACTGGTATGCAATGCAATGCCACTTCAAATGTCACTTTAAATGACATTGCATCTGACACCTCATCTGGTACTTCATCCGATACTCCTGTGTTAAGT
Organism: Picea mariana; assembly: GCA_032191745.1. Lineage (NCBI taxonomy): Eukaryota > Viridiplantae > Streptophyta > Pinopsida > Pinales > Pinaceae > Picea > Picea mariana. Next base: position 22,193 of record JASDQU010504105.1, on the reverse strand, counting down.
GCATTTTCCCCTCTTTTAATGGACAACCTACAATTTTGAAGTATTTTTGTCAACCATAGTGGTTAATGAGTAGAGGCAGAGTGCTCCATGCTTACTCATTCTTCTTGTATATGACATATAGTGTCAAAACCTATAATGAACGGGTTATAGCAAGCATAAAACATGTATTGTCAAACCTACAGTATACAACTTGTAATGGACGATAATCAATAAGGAATGGTCTGTTAAGAATGAGTTCAGTAATGTATAGAACACAAGAGTTAAGCATTTAAAAATAACATGACTATCAATGTAATAAGTTGTATCATGGTAATAATACAAAAATTCTTGCAAAGACTCTGTTCTCTAGGCAATGATCATTTGTCAGCTCACGAACCCCTCCCCCACACCTAAGTATTGTGACACCTCACAATCAAAAGTATAAGAAACTAGTCAGTATCCCCCAATAGCCAAAGATTTACAGTATGCCAAGTGTAAAGATTAAATTTCATAGATTGGTCCGACAAGACAGTTAGGAGATGGCCCCACCTATAGGATAAGAGATCCTATATATAGATAAGAAGAGGTAGGAAAGAGAGTTTCAATATATTCTTAGATTCATTCCCCAATGGAAAGTTTATGAGATTCATTAACCTTATCTTAACCACACATACTCCATGTCATCTTTGTCTGCAAGTAATGTCATACATTAGGAAAAGTTTATATTTATTATTTACTTTTGTCAGATCATCATCCTCGCTAGGTAGAATGCCCTACTGCCAGCAAGCCTGTTCAGTACTCCGGTGGGTTTACCTAGTCATACCATAGGCCGGTACCCACTGCTAGTAGACCTCTTCAGTATCTCGGTGGGTTATCCTCTTAAACCCTCAGAGACTGGCCCTCCATCCTTTAAGATTTTATTATAAGATTGCTTATGCAAGAAGATGGGGGAACAACTCTAAAACAACTTTTCTTTCCTTTTTTTTTTCACTTGGGATGGTATTTATGTTAGAGGATGACTTTTTCGTTATATTTTTTAGTGGTTCTCTTGATGTAAGGGGTACTTAAGCAGACATGGCCTATCTAAAGATATGATATAATCAAGCTATTTGGTGTGTAGTGGATGGTACCATCGAGAAAGAACAGAAAGGTATCTCTAGGCTCATCTCATTTTCTTCTTTTGTAATTATTATGATGTTTCCATGACTAACTGCTAATGAGACCTCCTTGTTACTCTTTGATAAAGACACTTGACTTACTTACTTAGGTTTCTTGGAAAAACTGTATGAGAGACCTCTAGGCTTGATAGTTATGGTATCACTTCCTTATACAGTGGTGAAAAGTTTCAAGAGAAACTGCTTTAGAATGCCTTAAAAATGATAATTTTGCAAAAACATGGCTAATTACAGTAAGTCACTATTCATTTGATGCTTTAGCAGACACAAAATTCAAGTATAACAATGTTTTGATGAAAGATCCTTGAAACTGTGTACTCCCGGTGAAATAATTACTTACAGAAATATCTAGAATTTCCTTATTAACAAAATAAAAAAACTATTTACATATATACAGTAGGAAACTTAGAAAATGTTTCAAGAACAAGGGGGGACATTCCCATCTACTAAGGCCAGTGCCTTGTCAGCTGACATGACTTGTAGAAAATCTTCTATGGAAATGGGCTTATGATAAAACTTAAGTCAGTGTCTATTTACCACAAAGGAGACTTATCCATCATCAATTGTTTTAATTTTTATAGCTCCATTGTCATATACAGTGTCTACCTCATAAGGGCCCAACCAACAGGTGGTAATTTTTCCTTTGAATTTTTTGAACTGGGAATCAAACAACAGGGCCCAATCACCAGGCTGGAAGTGTTTATTTTTAATAAACTTGTCATGCCACTTGCTCCTCTAGTTTTGGAACAATATTGTCCATTGGGTGGCATCTTGCCTGATCTCATCCAATTCGTTCAATTGTAGGGATCGTTTCTTTTGAGACTCATCCAGGTTCAATCCTAATTTTGTGGCAATAAAGAAGGTCCTTACTTGGAATTCTATTGGTAAAAGTACTTGTTTCCCATACACAAGCTCATAAGGGGTATTCCTAGTGGTATTTCTCCAGGTAGTTCGGTATGCCCACAAAGCCTTTGGGAGCCTATCAGCCCAATCTTGGTGATGTAACTAAATAGTCCTGGTCAAGATGGCTTCCAGAACTTTGTTTGTGGATTCTACCTGACCATTGGATTATGGGTGGTATGGACAACATTTACAATTTTTAATCCCATATTTCTCTATTATCTCTTTCATTATCTTGGAAGTGAATTGAGTGCCTTGGTCGGTAATAATTTCATGAGGGACACTGAAGCGGGTAAAGATGTCTTCATAGATGAATTGGACAACAGACTTCTCTGTGGCCCTAAATAGGGCTTTTTCCTCTACCCATTTGGTGACATAGTCCGTACAAACCAAAATATAGTTCTTCCTATGGGACATGGGTGAAATTGGTCCTACAAAGTCGAGGACCCATATTTCGAAGGGTTATATCATAACTTGGGCCTACAAAGGCATTTAATCAGATGATGTAGGTCTACCTATCCTTTGGCAATTATCACAACTTCTCACATACTTGGCAACATCTTTGAAAATGCTAGGCCAATAGTAACTTCCATGTAACACCTTATATGTTGTATGTTTGTCAGAGAAATGGCCACCACATGGTCCATCATGACAACTTTGTAGTATTTTAGGGACCTCATCCTCTCGGACACATCTATGAATAATCAAATAAGGACCTGTGCAAAAATGATCATGACCATCCAAAGAGTAATTAGTACTCTGTGTAATAATTTTCCGCTTTTCATGAGGTGACAAATGAGATGGTAACTTCCTAGTAGCTATATAGTTTTCCATATATGCAAACCATGGGGTATTAAAAGAAAGGGCAAAGAGATTCTCATCTAGGAAACTATCATATATAGGGATGTCATCATCCTCATTCTTTATTCGGGAAAGAAAGTCATCTACTACATTATCTTTTCCAGGTCGGTCAAGCACAATAATATTAAATTCTTGTAATAACAAGAGCCACCTAGTCACTCGGCCATTATTTATAGGTTTATTCATGAAGAACCTAATGGCAGAATGATCAGTGTGTACAAATACTTCATAACCTCTAATGTAATGATGAAATTTGTTAATAGCATGAACAACTCCCAAGAACTCTTTCTCAATGATTGTGTAGTTCAACTCAGCGCGGGACAAGTTCTTGCTTATAAAATAAATGGCATAGGACTGTTGGTCTTCTTTCTACCCTAATACCCCTCCTATTGCAGTGTCGGAGGCATCAATGGATATATGAAATGGGAGAGACCAATTGGGCCCTCTAAGAATTGGTGCCACAGACAGCTTTGATTTCAGGGTTTCAAAGGCAGCTCGACAATGTTCAGTCCAAACAAAATCAATATCTTTTATCAATAATCCAAATGTAGGTGCAACAATATTTGTAAAATTTTCAATAAAATGTCATTAATATATGGCATATCCAAGAAATATTCTCACCTCTTTCTGAGTCTTGGGGGGTGGGAGTCTAATAATGACCTCAGTCTTTGCAGGATTGACTTTTATTCCTTCAGATGAAACATGATGTCCTAGAACCACTCCTTCAGTTAGCAACATTTTTCATTTTTCATGACTCAGGGATAGGTTCATTTCCTGGCATCTGATGAGGAATTTCTGTAAGTTCTCTAAGGCTTCCTGGTAAGTGTTTCCATAAACTGTGAATTCATCCATGTATACCTCCACACGATAATGAATAAGATCGGTGAATATCCCTAATACTGCTCGTTGAAATGTGGCAGAAGCATTACACAATCCAAATGGTAAGACCCTATAGGAATAGGTTCCCCAAGGACAAGTAAATGTAGTCTTGTCCTGGTCCTCAGGTGCTATAATAATCTGATTGTACCTGTTGTACCCATCTAGAAAGGAGAAATACTTATTTCCGGAAAAGGTATCTAGAACTTGGTCAATGAAAGGAAGAGGAAAGTAGTCTTTCAGAGTGGCCTTATTGAGTTCCCATAAATCAACACTAATTCTTCATTTCTTGGTCACTTTATTTGGAACAACTAATACCGAGGATACTCACTTACTGTCAGAGATGAGATAGATAAATCCAACATTTAGAAACTTTTGAATCTCCTCCTTGACTATATCTTTGAATGTTGGGTTCATCCTTCTCTGGGGTTGTCTAACATGTGTCACGCCCCCCTGGGTGTATATATGATGGATGCATGTGTCAGGATGTATACCCTTCATGTCAGTGTATTCCCAGGAAAATGCTCCTGATTATTTTTTAAGGATATCTACTAACTATTTCTGTTCGTCTGTATCTAGCCTAGAGTTTATATGTAAAAATTTCCTTGGACTAATCTCATAGGGCATAGTATAAGACATGGTAGACTCATTGATTTCGAAAATAAAAGATGTCAAAGAAAAAATGAATGGATCTAATTGTTCTTGAAATTCTTCCCCAAACATGTACTCAAATTGTGGAAAAGACTGTGGAAAATCCACACATGTAATAGCAGAAATGAATTGGTTTAGCACATTTTTTGTTGTATGCTCCTGAAGTGCCCTTGCATGGTCACTAGGAAATACAGGTTCTTCCCATTCTTCATTCTCGTATGGACATTCAATCCACCATAGATTCTCAATAATAGGTTGAGCTGGAGGGTAAATGGTGAGCTTTTGGATAGAGAGACCATTTGAGATGGTCATTTCTCCTTCTCTACAGCCAATAAATGCATTGGTTGTGGCTAGCCAAGGTCTTCCAAAAATAACGGGATGGCCTCAGGCAGGATCCTTTGAATGAATGACAAGAAAATATACAGGGTACTCCCATGAGGCTAAAGTAACCATGACATCAGATAAAATCCCTTTAGGTGTAACCCTAGTCTTATCTGCTAATTTCAAAATGGTTGGGTTAGGTCGAAGAAGAGGTTGTAGCTATAATCGTTCCAAGGTAGTAGCGGTCATAACATTGATGGATGCCCCTAGGTCTATGAGAGTGTTTCCTAAGGAGACCTCCTTAATGGTTATAGTCACTACAGGGTTTCCTAGATTCCCATACTTTTCTAGCTTTGGTTGCTCAGATATGTACTCAGAGAGTCCTCCTACCAAATGTACTATAGGAGGGACCTTTTGCTTCCTACCTGGCTTCTTGATACATAATTCTTTGACTACCTTACTATAGATTGGGATGTCTTTAATGGCTTGAAGCAGAGGAATTTTGATACAAATATTTTTCAATTCATTCAAAATGTCAAATTCCAGTCGGGTGGTAGGTTTTTCGATTACCAATCGGTCTGGATAAGGAGGGACCTTCATAATTTGTGAAGGTTCATTTTGGGGAATCTTGGGTTCTTGATTCTTTTGGATAATAACATCTTCCCTCCTAGTGTCATCCATGGGTTGTTGGGTGGTTTCCTCTTCTTTTTCTTCCTATATGACTACTGAAGGTCTCTGCCTATGTAGAACTTTTCCCGATATTAGTTGCATTTCCTGTAATGGAACAAGAGTAATGACATATGTCGGGAAGGCTTGCATCTCAACATTGTTAAGAGGTTGAGGGCGCTTATTTTTGGGATTCGGCATTGGTTGTGCCAGTAATAGTGTTGGTCTCGGGGAGCTTGCATTTTGAAATTGTAGCAGTTGTTGTTGTGGGATAGGAGGCAAAGGTGGTGGAACAAAATCTGGTAGAAGATGTGGAGTGTTTGATGAGAACTGAGGATAAGGATGGTTGCACATAGGGATAGGTGGAGATTGAGGATTTCCTTGGTTGTGTCGCCTCCATCCTTGCATCCAAGGATGTTGGTACTGAGTAGACCAGTTTTTCCAACCTGGTGAGTTCCACTGTTGTTGTTGATAATAGGGTGGAACTTGAGACTATAGATCCGGGTATGTGGGTTGATTCCTAGGTTTCCATGGCCTCCTAGGTGCATAAAAAGACTCCCCAATATCTCCACTCCTATAGATGGCTAATAAACCAGGCAATGATGGACATTTTCCAGTCACATGGTCTTTTGTACAGAAGCCACAAACTGAAATGTTATCTAGTGGGCACTCCCTTGAGGAATGCTTCCTCCTGCATCTTGGGAAATATATGTTGATTGCTGCATTTTCCTCCTCCTGTTTATTTTTGAGTTTAAGGGTATCCAATTGGGAACCTATTGTTCTTAGGATTTCTATATTGAAGTTTTCTAAAAGGTTCCCTATCTCTTCTCTCATAATACCACCTGAACTAACTAGTTTTAAATTTCTATTATAAGGGTCCCAAACATTCTTCCTTGTTTTGGCTCTACTCCTTGTCGAGAAGGCATGCATCTCAACATTGTTAAGAGGTTGAGGGGGCTTATTATTGGGATTCGACACTGGTTGTCCTGGTAATAGTGCTGGTCTTGTGGAGCTTGCATTTTGAAATTGGAGCAGTTATTTTTGTGGGATAGGAGGTAAATGTGGTGGAACAAAACCTAGTAGAAGCTGCAGAGTGTTTGATGAGAACTGAGGATAAGGATGGTTGTACATAGGGATAGGTGGAGCTTGAGGATTTCCTTGTTTGTTTCCTCCCCTCCATCCTTGCATCCAAGGATGTTGGTACTGAGTAGACCAGTTTTTCCAACCTGGTGAGTTCCACTGTTGTTGATAATAGGGTTGAACTTGAAACTATAGATCCGGGTATGTGGGTTGATTCCTAGGCTGCCATGGCCTCCTAGGTGCATAAGAAGACTCCCCAGGATCTCCACTCCTATAGATGGATAATAAACTCGGAAATAATGGACATTTTTTCAGTCACATGGTCTTCTGTATAGAAGCCACAAATTGAAATGTTATCTAGTGGGCACTCCCTTGAGGAATGCTTCCTCCTGCATCTTGGGAAATATATGTTGATTGCTTCATTTTCCTCCTCTTGTTTATTTTTGAGTTTAAGGGTATCCAACTGGGAACCTATTGTGCTTAGGATGTCTCTCTTGAATTTTTCTAAAAGGTTCACTATCGTTGCTCTCGTAATACCACCTGAACTAACTAGTTTTAAATTTCTATTATAAGGGTCCCGAACATTCTTCCCTGTTTTGGCTCTACTCCTTGAGTAGCTTTTACACATTTCACATATTTCAGCAAATGGTTTATGAGAAATATCACCTGAATCCATCAGGTTAATCATCTCTAAATATTCTTCTGAAATTCTCTTAAGGAAAAGAGCCCTAACTACATCCTCTGGGAGGTCATGGTATTTTGACTTCTAGGAGATATAACCAAATCTTTCCATATAGTCTTCAAGGGTCTCATCTTATAATTGTTGGACTTTAAAGATGTCATTATGAGACTCTTTGGTCTTGCAGTAGTCTTGGTACTTCTTGAGAAATATGTCTTTCATGGCTTCCCAAGACCTAATACTGGATTCTCCCAACCCCACGAACCATCTTAGTGAAGAGTCTTTGAGGGTGGCAGGAAAGAGTTTTAATTTATGGGCATATTCCTCATATTTGTAGCTCCTACACAAGATGTCAAATTCAAATAGGAAGGTGTATGGATCTTCACTGTTTTTACCATAAAAGGTAGGCAGTGTTGAGAGATGAATATTCTTTATGTTGACATTTGGAGTGGTGTCTAAAATCGGAAACCCGAAGGTAGTTTCGGTTTGGTTTCCAGTTTATTCTTCTTATCCATGTCTGACATTTTTATGGTCCTTCTAATCACCCATATTTTCTTGGTTTCCAAAAAGAGAGTACCTAAGTGGTTTTATATTTGAAGGGAACAAAGTTTCTCTTTGATGAAAAGGTCTTCCTACTGATTGGATGTCTAGGACTCTACTCAAGCCGGTTGAGATTATAGGTGCCAAAGTTTCTATGTCAATTTGAGAGATAATTACATTGGCTGAGATACCAAACAAAAGATTCACCTATTCAGGGTCTATGATGTCTTTAAAATTAGAGTCCCCTAGTGGTGGTGTAAAAGAAAAGGTTGTATTGTTTGGTTCTGTGGAAGACTCAAGTGGTCTTGCCTCCTATCCTAATATGATTGATGCTTCAATTTCTTGTTCTATAGTGCTCCCTGTCTTAGTCCCTTCAGAGACTATTTTAGCTCTTTGAGTCGAGCTAGCTCCTATTTTTCGGTATCAGTCTACGGATTTTATAAGCGGAACGTTCCTTTCCCCAAAGAGATCAGAAGGAACCTTGGTTGAAAGGTACTATTTTTATTTAATGTATCTACCTTGTGGGTCTCTAGGCCTATTCATGAAAGAAAGAAAAAACAAAAAGAAAAAGCTACCATTTGATTCCTAGGTCTATTCATGAAAGCAACAAAAAGAAAAACTACTATTGGGTTTGGGGGAACCTTCTATAGCAGATGCGTAGGTTCTTACCTCTCATCTTAAAGCTCCCCCTCCACTAAGTTAATGCTAAGGTCTAGAAATGCTCTAATTCTTAATTACTTCTTACCTTGAGACAACTCCCCAACAACGACGCCAAAGGGTTAGGTGTTTTATATGTACTAAAAAAGACACTAAACTACCCTCAATTAAATTGTCAACCTAGGGTAAATAAACTTAGAGTTGTAGAAAAATATATTCCAAAGGTAAAAAGGTTGGTAGGAGTGTATACTAACTAAGGAAAGCAGCTATTTAGGGCTAATCTACTCAAGCAAACCTATCTGATGAAAAAACCCTACTAATCAAATTGAAACTAGGTAACCTATGTACTTTTGGGCCAAGGACTGATGGATAGTTCCTAAGAAAGAGAATGAAAACTCTATGTAAAGAAAACTAGTTCATGACAATGAGCAAAGGTAAACTACTAAGCATACTAAGCAAATAATGAAAGCAAACTACCTTTAACTTTCCAACCTACATTCAATGAGAAACTATCCTATGAAAGCAAATAAGTAAGAAAGTAAGAAAAAACACCTATCTAACCTATTAAAGAAAATAGACAAGCAAGCAAAAACACATAACTAACCTATTAAAGAAAATAGACAAGCAAGCAAAAGCATATAGCAAAAGACAAGTAAGCAAAGACTTCTCATTGAACAACTACCTAGCCTAAGAGGCAAGTGAACTAAATGCCTAATGCGAAACTATTTCTCTTGCATGAAAGGAAATTTAAATGCTCAATGTAATGCATGAAAGGAAATCTATTCTATTCAAAGCAAGAAAGACTATCAACTAAATTTATGAAAACATGAAACTATCTTTTCTAATTTATGAAAGCAAGAAACTAACTTTAACCTATGAAACACTCAAATGTAATGTTGGTGGTTGTGTGAATGCCTTCTTTGGTTATGGATGATATATTGATGACACTTGACAACAAAGGAAAGTTCTAATGGTATAAGCTCAATACTAATTTCAATGGCAAAATGAAAGGTGTGAAGTAAACAGTCCAATGAAAACTTAGCCATGATAAAAGTAATGTTAAATACCCTGCATATTCATGTACAAACCATCAACACCAAAACATGATCATCATTATCTAACTAAGGAACTTAATTTAATTTTAATCTATGAAAGGAAATTGCGTGAAAGGAAACTATACTATGTCTATTTTAATCATTCAAGG
>JASDQU010504104.1:36322-51299 GCA_032191745.1 Picea mariana | reverse complement strand
ATCTGCATGTGCATTTTCCTTCATGTCCAAATAACTTCATCAATCTTGTGGTCCAAAACCCATGACTAGGGTTGACATCAATGACAACAACCAATCTTCCAACACAGGATCCGTTCAAGGAGTGTGCAGGCCAAGCAAAGACTCAGAATTGTGAATCTGAGTGAAGAATTCAAGGACTGTTGTTGTAGGTGTGCACAGAGTCGAAATAACTCAACACTTGGAAGTGTTTGAGAACTGCCACAAAGATTGTGCGCAAGAGTCTTATTGAAGACTCAGAGTTGTGTGGAAGCTCAGGAGGGATAAGGCTTTCAAGCTTGTCGAAGAGAAGCACCAGAAGTTTGTGTCATGGAGTGTTTAAAACAAGCATTGCATAGTTTCACCGCAGGAGGACAAGGTTTTCGTAGAAGAATACTGGGTTCATTTCATGGAATCATCAAAGGGAAGAGATCAACAATCATGATCTTGTGGAGAGGATTTGCAAAATCCCACCAACCGTTGGATATGCCAAAAAAGCAAGGAGGTTACGGCTACGTTCGGAGTTCAAGCTCTAGGAGTCGTGAGTCGTTGGATCATCGACCAGTTACCCGTCATCCGTTCGATCTGACAGGAGTTGCATAGGGTTTAAACCCTCGTGAGTAGAGTAGGAACCCTGAGAAGCATCGAGATATCGAGGTGTCAGGGTTCGGGAAATCGGAAGTCCCGTGGACCAGAGGTCGGGAAAATCCATTGTGAAAATCCCAACGAGTTCAGAGCCGCCCATCTGTTGGGACAGGTGGTAGGATCAAGAGTCCATCAACATTTTGAAGATTCAGAAGTCAAGAGTCCGAGACCTGTTGAACCCCGAAACAACGAAAGGATCACAGTCGTAAGATCTCAGGGAGGACACACGTCGTGTGGTCGTCTAGATCGGGGATGTGGTCATTGGAGCTCAGATAAGTGAGTGTTTATAATTTTGTAACGTGGTGAAACCCGAGGTCTGATCTGAACCGTCCATCGCTTGGGACACGTGTCATAAATCTGAAGAGAGTCGGGGATCGATGCTTCAGAGGTCCTAAGGACAGGGAACTCTTGCATTTCAGAATCGCGAAGTGCGAAATCCCGATGAGAAAATAAGTTACGTGCGGGGCCCAGCTGACGTCGTCTCGTCGTAAAAGGGAAATCGGGGATTTCCAGAGAAAAAAACCCTGAGGCACATCAGGACCATCCATCTTTAAGGACGCGTGGCATCGATCTTGAATTTCAGGAAAGGTCCCGAAAGGGGAGCCAAATCGGGAAATCGGCATTCACGAGATTGGGGAATCGAAGGCCAAAGAACTTCGACATTTGAAGTCGCAAAACCCCAAAGGAGATCGGGAGTCATTGATCTCCGCGATCGATCACAGTGGTTTATTTTGGAAGGGAATCCTAGTGACGTCATATCGGGAAATCGTGAGTCAGAATATCGGGGATTCCGTGGGAAAGAGATTTAGTACACTTCGACACTCGAAACCCCGAATCCTGATAGGGAGTATGACTGCAGACATATGAGAGGAGGTCGCATAGACTAAGCGCATAGCCAGAGGCTAAGGCAACAAAGGAACGCATCGGGATATCTGAGATCGAAAAATTGGGACCCAAAGGGTCGTGACATCGGGGATTGGAAAACCCCGAAACCTGATTGTGGCTTTCTATCGCAAACAGAACAGTGACCGGCCTAAAGGGCTGTAAAGTGCCAAAAAGACCTATGGGTCAATTTCGAAGGAGATTCCAGTGGGAATCAAAGGAGCCATTCCGGCTAGAGGAAGGAAATTGAACGATCCTTAAGACCGGGAGGTCAGGCGCGGGACCTGCTGAGGTAGGTGCCCAAGTGAGACACCACCAATCTCCTTTCCTCTGATCAGATCCAACGGCTCCAACACTTCATGCATTGAGATCTCTCTCTCCATGGTCAACTACCACGTCGGTTGTAGTTTAATCAACCGCTACTCCTCCTGATCTTCGTAACATGGTCAAGTATCCCGTTAACACTCAGAAACATTCTGAGGTCTGAAATTAGTCCTCCATACACAATTTCCTTCTCAAAGCCTCGGTCCAAAGACCACTTATCTGGCCCATCCAGGCTCAACATTGAAACTAGGCTCTGATACCAAACTGTAATGTCCCCCGACCATCATCCCACTAGTCAGGAAAATGATACCATCCAGAACAACATCATACTCATACTTAATTAATAACATGCATTTAAATCAAATTAAACACATTTAACTCGGAGTAAGCACAAGATTTCTGCTAACATAAATAATCCCTGGCATTAACAATAATTCATATGCACAACAAAATATATGATACATATAATCACAGGCATGCAAAAGATAATATTAAGCATAAGTTGATACTTATCTTTGAAACCATGGTAATTCCACCAACTACGTGCAGGCCTTCCACGAACTTCCCACCTTAGACCACATTGCTACTCATGCTCAGTAGTGGGTCACCCCCGAGCTGGGACTAAGCTCCACCCCAAGGTAAGGAATCCTAGTCTAGGCTGAGGTTACAGGGAAAATTGCATAGAATAACTGGAAGGATTCTTCCCAGGCTGCCTTCTTACACCCACTACTCATGAACTCTCATTCCCCACATGCATGTTCCACCCGGGAGTATACACCTTCACAAGAACAGTCCATCAGTGCTTCACCTCCCTCTCTGGATCTCGGCAACAAGATGGATTGGGAAGTCTCATATCTCTGTAGTTGGAGCTGGACTCTCTCTGGGAGAATACCACTTCCCAGCAGACTCTCTCACCTGGAGAGAGATTCTCATAGGCCTTACAACCTGCCTCTTCAACCACAGGCCTGATAACCCGCTTCTTCAACTAGTTTCAGCTCAATTTTCGCGAGGTGATGATAACACCAACAACAACTGGTCAATTCCACTCAGGAAAAACAAAAGGTAGAAACCAAAGACAGTTTGGGTACATACTCGACTATGCAAGAGAGAATAGGTTGGGCTCACAACATACACAGGTGACATGGCTCAATGCATGGGTTTGCCACTAGTTTCAGGGTGCGTGACAAGGAATCAACGCAGAGGTCAAATCACAGACTCAGATGGTTTAGATGATGGATACGTTGGCTTCCCCAAGATAACATTACGATTTTCTAGTTTTTTTTCTTTCCCCCTGCGTGAGGGTATGCAAATTTCAAATACAGAGGCCACCGGATTCATGGTTCAGACAATCGACCGTCCAATGGAGGAGAGCCCCCCAACACGACTCACTTCTCTGGTTTTAACTGCATGTGCTTGGGTCGACACATGACACCCATGATGTTGCATGCACTCCATCAACATGCGTTCCTCTCCAGGAACTTAGGACAAAACAAATATTTCACATGGCTTTTGGAATAATGTTAAAATATTATTCTCAAGCACTTAAGCCCCTAGGCTCAACACTTAGCCTCTCTTTCCCACCTTCCAACCCCCAATCCCTTACCCGTTCTGTGGAAGCTTAGTCCCCCATCACTCATTCATCGTGGTCGGTCTGCACGTAGCGGTGTTTATATTTTTTATTAATGTTCTGCATGATTACATATACAAAAGAAAACTCCCGGCCTTAACACTTAGGCTCTCTGGCCTAATAACACATAAGCCCACTAGCTTATATAAACTTGTCTCACCAGCCTATAAAAAAAAATTACAATTCATAATGAAATCTTTATACTTCATAGACATGATTTACAATAGGGATCGGCCTTGGGGACATTACAGATGGGGGATACATCAATTCCCTCCTTGAACATTTACTTTCCTGACAACTTAAACAAATTATCTGGGAAATAGAATTAGGAACACATCAGTACCTTGGGAATTTCATGCCTCAATGGAAGGCCTCCTTTCATTCGAAAGTGGGTATTCATCAATGACCCTTGACCGACTAATTCCATGAATGTTTGACTTCAAATAATTTTTCACATTCATTGGATTGTACTTTAAAAATACCTTGAAAATCAATGACATCAATGGTGATTTATCTCGCACTTGTTAACAGTATACATCGATGGCCGATAATCAAGTGGTTTCTGTCATGTTCGACATCAGATCATCTATTCACGTGGACAAAATTGTATTTTTTTAAGGATCGGGACAAAGAACCTGGGTTGAGTGTTCATCTACATATATACTTTACCGAGGCTACAATGGCGTCTATCCGATTGATATACTTGTTCTAACATAGATCCAATTTGTATTGGTATGTGACTATGTTATTATCACATTGTAGCTCCTGTGTGTATTCTTTCTTGGATATGATCAAGTCAGGTCGTAGAGATATGGATCCACATCGTATCCCTAGTGGCCATCTCCTTAGTCAATACGATTACAGATACACAGTGTATTTAATGGAGGCCATACTTTGAGTCATTTGTGGTCTGAGCATAGGTATACCTACCTCGGGAATGGAAAACATAATAACATTGTTTGATGGTTGTCTCTAGCTTCTACCAGGTTCCACAATTCCATACCCTTGCTTCGAAGAATCTACAAAGTATTTCGGTCATTATAATTCATCTTCTAACTTCACACTTTGGGGGGAAATCTGTTGCAGGTCAAAACTCCTCACTTTGATAGTGTCACATTCTCATTTTCGTAAGTGTCGTAAGTGTCACACTTTTGTCACAAGTGTCACATTCTCTTTTCGTAAGTGTCACATCATGAAGGACACCATGAAAACACTTGTTACAACCCCTAAAACATGTTAAAATAAGAAGCCCCATCATCCGACAGTCGGAACAAATTTTTTTCTATGGGAATTTCTCATCTTTCTTAAATTTTGGGAAGATCAATGCTCCCCTACTCATACACAGGGAGAATTGGCACTCTTTGTCCATCTCAAGGGGATATTTTTAGCACTCTATTTCCCATTCTAAGTGAGTGTTGAGTGTGTTGAGGAAATCTTGGAAGAAATCCCATTTTCTTCTAAAGACAACTATGGATGGATCGAGTTGGTTTGGCTCAAAAATAACTCCTGGGCTACATCCAAGGAGGATATCACAACTATTGGAGCCATATCCTCAACTAATTCCAAATATACCCAAGGTATTTGAGCCTCTCAAAGCCTATAAGCAGAGCATTGTTATTTTGATTGTGGATCTTTCAAGCAAGGGTTGGGAGAGGAGGACTTGTATAGGTTGTTGCAACATCATATTAAGATTGTAAGTTTCTTATTGAAGTTATCATCTTATATACTTGGCATATTTACTTCAATTATGTGGTTCCATGTGTTTGTTTGTGTTTAATCTGATTCGCATACATGAATTTGCTTTTCCTAATCCATCAGAGTAGAAGGATGTTGCTTGATTTTGTTGTTCATTGCAGATATTGATTTTCACTAGGAATTGGATCAAGATTGTGGCTAGGAGAATATAGGAAAAAATCCATAAACACAATACATCCTACTTTACCTTCTCATCTATTTTTCGATAAGAAAAATGAGTTTATAGGAATGGTAGTGTCCAAATCATTGTTTATGTCTTGGTATAAGGGTCAATAATCCAAGGAAAAGTTCACCTATCCGCAGGGGAATATTTTTGTAACAAAATGGTTGGTAAATGTTAAATGGACCTACTATGGTGTTGAATATGAAACATGGGAGAATTAAGAAACTATGTGGGAGGAATAACCATAAATTCTTGCAAATTTTGAAGAAAATAGAAGCTAAAAATGAAAGACTCCATTTTTGGGTAGCTAGATGTTATACATTGTTTTCATCATCCCTATGACTGTTAATGATGTAAACCTATCTATTGTCTTCAGAGAGGTCAGTGGCCTGAGTTCCTGAAGAAAGAAGAGAGAAGCACTTTTCCTGAGAAAATAAGTTGCATTTTCCTTTGTAAAAACCCTATTAAAGAGGATTTTTGCATGTTTCATTATAGATAGGGTGCGAGAATTCATGATTCTCACAGGCTGCACCATAGCTAGGTTGTGAGAGGTTCGCAGGGTGCTAGAATTCTCATATGTGGGAAAAATGAGCATCTTCTCGATGCTTCTAGAAGGAGAAACTTCCATGGTGATGTGGCATCTGAATGGTCTAGATCTTACTTTCTTTCATGATTTGGTGGGATCATCCTAACCTCCTCACCTTATCCTCTTCAACTTATAAAAGGAGAGGATGTCTCATGGAGAAAGTTGGCTTGGATGAGATTAGATTTTGGGATTAGCTTGGATTGGATTGAGATTTGGAGATTGTTAGCTTGGCTAGATGAGCCATTTTGTCAAGACAGATTGTGAATATTATCAGATCTATTCTCTCAAAATTCTTGGAGTGGAAGTGTGTGGGGAACGAAGGATAGTTGAAAGGGACCTTACGACATCAAGGCCATGGTTGTAATATCTCTTTCACATTTAATATGATACAGTAATATGATACTTTCCTATAAAGCTTGTTGTGTTTTATTGTATGATTCCTTGATCACATACATAGGTTTGTATTGGGTTTATGCTATTACTATCAATTTGGTTGGTTGTGTTCTTTAGTAGGTCCATCATTGTATGAGCATTGGAATGGAGCTAGGATGGTGATGGCGAGAGGAAGCGGCGTTCAAACAGTATGTCACCTATCCCTCTTTAGTTAGTAACTTCAATATTTAAAACTTAAGGAAAGCATCATGTTCTGGTGTGTTTTATTCTAGATCTAGGTGGATCTAGGGAGATTAGTTAGTGTCCGCACCTACCGATTTATCCTATAACACTAGAGTTCTGAAACCAAATCTCATAATTCTTGGTCACCTACAATGATATCCATGATAAAATAATGGTGCGTCTTGATGGAATGAGAGAAATGAAGGGGGTGCATTCCTTGGGTCAACAGGTTGAGAAGAACGACATATTTTTGTTAGAATTATTGTTAGAGAGTAAACAAATTTCATAATTTGTTTTTTGAATATTATGATGTAAATTTGTATATTCATTTTAGCATGTTGTTGTGCACTGAGGACGATGCACAATTGTAGGGGAGGGTTAATGTAACATCCCCACTATAATATCTATTTTAACTACTGTATAATGTAGATATGAATGTAGCTATGGCCAAGCGATGTAATATGAAAAAAATATTTTCTAATTTTAATAAAAATAATGTGATGTCACCTACTGGGAATATGGAGAAAGATGGGGAATGATTAATACACAAGAGAAGGGGATGTGTAGGGAGTGTCTAAGAGGGGCCAAAGTGGGGCATTAATTTTGGATGTTAATTCTAATCCATAGTTCTAAATTTTATTATCTTTTGGGTTAGCCTTATATTTCTCTATTTGAGTGTATGAGAGCCTAATCATTGAATACCTATCAAAGGGTGGGTGTGAGAGTCACATCCCATAGTTATCGGAGAGAGTGGGGTTGATGTACAATAAAAATTTGGCATAGTATGTATTCAACTATATTGGGAAAATAGAGGAAAATCATATGGGGAGATTAGACAGATTTTCACATTCAGTTTGGGCATGAACAAAAAAGGGGGAGTAGGGAAAAAGAGAACTACAACTAGAGCATGAAGGATTGGTTAATTCTGGAGCATGATGGAGATTTTTTGGAGTTTTTTAGAGTTGGAAACTGAAGATATAGGTTTTCATACCTAAAGAGTGAGCTCATGTGTGAGTTGCACTGTAATGACAAGTGTTTATTGTTGTTTTTCCTAGTAGTTTTCCTGGCAATGTGTTTCCCTTGAATTTGCAAGAGAGATATTCTTGGTTACCTGTGATATATAGACTATGGTAAATGAATGGGATGCTCAATGGACTGAGAGAAGTGAAGGGTTAAATTCCTTGGGTTGGGTAGGTCAAGAGGGAGAGAGTTGAAGGAAATTTGGGATAGTTTTAGGAAACTACCAATGGGTTGTGAGATATTGAGCTATGAGTGGATTGTAAGTGGAACTCTTGTTTTGTGGATTCCTAGCCCCAACTTGGGGTGAATTTATATTGAGATATAGAATAACAAGTCTATGTTTGGGTGGAACATCCTTCTCAAGTAGTTGGTTTCACAAGATTTCTTTTAAAGATAAGTGTTTATCTATTATCTATGTTTTATTATGATCCTTATGGATGTACATTTTACTATGTGAATGAGAATGGTTTTATGTGCTATTGTAAATGATTTTTTAACTACATTCATTTTCATTCAAGATGTTTCGGATTAATTTAATTATGGGCATTGTAATCTAGGTAATAATGTGTATAAATTGTGGTTGGTCAACTACATGAAAATAAATTAGTAGAAAAAATTTGATTTTTATGTGTATTCTTCCTAGTAATGTTCCTTATTTAAGTTGGGGAACATTACACCCTGGTACTCAATAAATAGGCATAGTAAAACCATAAACCATTTATCGTTTACCATTTTACATATTGGAAAATACTAGTAGTTTATTCCCTACCACTTCTCTGGAAGTATTCTCTACTCTTTTGCATCACTACAAGTATTCACTTCTCTACTCCAACACTCCAAGTATTCTTTGTTCTATTGTAGAACTACAAGTATTCTCTAATCAGTTGTATCACTACAAGTGTTCTCTAATCAACTACAAAATTGAAAGTATTCTCTAATCAACAACAATACTACTAATATTCTCTACTTTGTTGCAACACTACAAGATCTATGACACACCCAACCCAACATTATCTCATTTGTCATATAGATTGAAAGTGTACAAGGGAGAATGCATAAAACTATGAGCTAATTTTTCAGGCCCATGAGGCCCATAGACTCACTTAACACTTGCATTTACCTTTTATCACACGTTTTGTCCATGAATTTGCAACATTATGCATGGTTTCAACTTTCTTTAGTATCACCTTTCCATTCTCTACAATGTCCCTAACGAAATGGTATTGGATATCTATATGTTTTTCCTTTGCATGAAATGTTGGGTTATTATCTAAACAAAAGGAACTGTTACTATGACATTGAAACGTAATAGCTTTTTTTCTTAGCCCTACATATTAACACAATTTCATAAGTTAAATGGCCTCCTTATGTGCATGATTAGTTGTCATATAATCTATCTATGTGGTGGACAAAGATACCATAGCTTATTGCTTTATCATCCAACTCAATGACCCACTAAACAACTGAAACACATATCCACTCGTAGATATCCTTCTATCTACATCCCCCTCCCAATTAGAATCTATATAACCCTATATATCGATTGAATGTGGGTCCCATAAAACATCACTCTGAAAGAAAATGGAATATTCAAGGGTACCTCACAAATACCCAAAGACCCTTTTCATTGAAGCCCAGTGTTCATGTCTAGGATTAGCCATGAAGCAACTCAAGACTTCCACTACTTGGGAAATGTCTGGTCTATTACAAACCATAACATACAATAAAATACCAACTTATTTGGCATAAGGAACATAAACCATATCCTCCATCTTTGTAGGTATTGTAGGGCACTGCTCAACTAAAATCTTAGTTCTCGTAGAAATTAGAACACTCAATGGTTTGTAATTTTCCATGCGAAAAAATTGTAGCATAGAGTTTACATATTTATTGTGTCTCAACCAAATCCTTTTATTCACACTATCTCTTTTGATATATATTCCTACAATACATTTTTCATCTCCCAAGTCTTTCATATCAAATTGTGTTGAAAGATAAGACTTCAAATCATAAATCACATTCTTACTATTACCAAAGAATAATATATCATAGAGTGATAATAAGGAAATGACCACCATCTTGTTTGTAATACACACAATGCTCTGATTTGGATCTTAGAAATCCTATTCCCAAGACAAAAGAATCAAACTTTTGGTACCACATTCTGAGAGACTATTTGATACCATATAAAGACTTTTTTAACTTGAAAACCAAAGACTCTTTACCTTTTTCAACATAGGTCTTTGGCTATGTCATATAGATCTCCTCCTTCAAGTCACCATGGAGGAATGTTGTTTTCACATCCTTCTATTTTGTCTCTAAATCAAAGTAAAATACTACAATTAATAAGGACCTAATAGATGTTAAATTAACAATTGGGGGGAAAATGTCACCAAATTCTATCCCCTCAACCTAGGAATATCCTTTTGCAACCAACATTGCCTTATGATTTTCAACATTACCATTTAAATAAATATTCCTTTTGAACACCCATATACATCCAATGTGTTTCCATCCAATCAGGAAATCGGACCAAGCCCCATGTACCAGTCTTTCTAAGTGAAACCATTTCCTCATCCATGACCAATCTATATGACTTGTTATCTTCCATCTCCATTGTCTCTTTAATTTTTCTAGGCTCATCATTGTTAGAATATAAATAAAATATACATCTAAAATCAAATAAACTATAATTATACATGTCTAGTTGCCTTCTTTGTAGTGTGGACCTCCTTAAATTTTGAGGAGGATTTTCTTCCTCCTCTTTTGAACTCTCTGAACCCTCCTCCTCATCAATTCCATCATGAAATTATTGTTCATTTTCATGTAACTTTGTCAATCTTAGGTGGTATCTAAACCACTAATTTTTTCTTATCCTCTTATAGTTGCACCAATATGGGAGAAGAATTAACTTCTTTCAAAGTAAATTTCCTACTCTATAAAAAAATTTCTCCCATAGGATCAAAAATATTTTACCCTTTCACACTAACACCATAGCCGATGAAAATATATTTCACTGCCTTGTTATCCAACGCTTATCACTTCTCTTTAGCCACATGAGCATATGCCTCGCAATGAAACATACAAATATGTTGAAGCGATAGATTATTTCCCATCCATACCTCCATAGGGGTCTTATCCATTAGAGTTAATGTGGGAAACCCATTGATCAAATAGAATGCATTATCAACCACTTCTTCCTAGACCATGTTCTCTAGGAAAAATTCAATAAGCATACTTATATCTCTCTCCATCAACATTCTATTCATCCATTCTAGAAATCCATTTTTTTGAGGGGTATACATAATTGTCTTATGTATTTCAATATAATTATCCTTACAAAACTTATCAAACTCTACATAATAAAACTCGCTTTTATTATCAGTACTAAACACCTTAATCTTCTTACTGGTTTGATTTTCCAAGAGAGATTTAATTTCCTTAAACTAACTAAAAATGTTCCATTTAGTTCTTAGAAAATATACACATGTCCTTGTAGAATAATCATCAATAAATGACACATAATACAAAACCTTACATATGAAAGGAACTTTAACTGGACCAAATACATCAGAATGAATTAAGTCCATGACACATAATACAAAACCTTACATATGAAAGGAACTTTAACTGGACCAAATACATCAGAGTGAATTAAGTCCAACAACCGAGAAGATTCGTGAGAATTAAAATAAAATTGAATATGGTTCTATTTTTCATATATCCAATGCTTGCAGAAATCAAATTCAAGAGTACAATCATTCAATCTATTTACAATGTTTTTATTTTTCAAGGCTCATAGGCCCTTGTCACCTATATGGCCCAATATTTGGTGCCATAACATTGTCTTCTTTGTAGGTAACTTGGTTTCTAAAGAAATATATTCTTTAGGAGGTTCTGATTGTAAAGTTATAGATCATATAGATCTGTCAATTACAGAAATCAAAGAACTATTACACTCAATGATGCACACATCAAGTTGGAAAAATGTTCCCACACAAACACCCTTATGAAGTACCATAGCTCTTCGAACCATATTACAACCTTTTTCAAAGAAAAAAAATATGCATACTCCAATCATTAAGTGTGTTTACTAATAGTAGGTTTCATGCCAGACCCGAAATGTGCAAAACTCCATTGATCCCCTTTACTCTTCCATCAAGGAATCTAATCAAGACTCTACCATAACCAACTATTATGAGAGGATATTATTCACCAAGGTATATCATTCCATCATCATATTTCCCATACAATAAAAACCAGTGCCAATGGGAAGTCATATGGAAGGAATATCTAGAGTCGATCAACCATGTGCTCTAGCCTACATGGGTTGTGAAAGATGAAATAAAGGAATCTTCACCATCTGCTTGAGAATATTTTCTATAATTATCATCAGAATCATTCTTTTCCCTCTTATTATTATTCTTCTCTTCCTTCCAATCCCTTCTGAAATGCTCGACCTTGTTGCAATTCTAATTTTTTTCCTTGGAATTTCCAGGAGACTTATGCCTCCCATGGGATTTGTATATACCCTTTTCTCTCTTATTTTCTTTCTCCTTTGATCTTCTATGAAAAACCAAATCCTTACTGGTGGATTGTGAATTTTCACCTCCCCTCCTTTGGGATTAAAGAACCCACGACCTCATTAAGAACCAATGTGTTCACAGTACTTTCAATGCTCATTACTAGGTTGTCCCATGAATCTGGAAAATAACACAAAAGGGTCATACACCAATCTTTCTCATCCATATTCACTCAACTAGGCCATAGTAGTATCAATGCATTCATGTGCTCAACTACAGAATCACCATCACCCATTCTCAAGGCCAACAACTTTTTCCACATAAAAGGTTTATTAACCAATTATTTATCTTGATACAAATACCCTAACTTCTTCTAGAGGGTTCATGTAGTTTTTTCTTTAGAAACATTCAATAATATTGAGTTGACCAAACAAAGCTCGATATGGATTCTTTCCTTTCTCTCAAACACCACCCACTCATCATCTATTATATCAATGGGTTTGGTTCTAGATACTGCAACCCATAGATATTTGATCTACGAAAATATATTCCATCTTGAGTTTCCACAACTCAAAGTTAGTTCCATTAAACTTCTCCATTTCTAATCTAGTTGTACTCTCCATTTCCCTAGAACACGATTTTCTTCTATGCAAGATCCAACTCAAACAAATATTAGATCAAAAAAATTATCCATAACACCTTGGAATCAAGGTGATTAGGCTCTAATACTAAGTGAAAGTAAGTAGAGGTGTGTAATATGCTTCTTGCACTAATCTATGAGAGAAGAACGTGTAGAAACTAAAACAAAATAGTTGCAACAAAGAAATAAACAACAAACCATAGACAACAAGATTTCTTGGGGAAAATCCTTTTGGGAAAAAAAAACCCACACTCTAAAGCACAATCAATGTATTATTCAACCACTAAATGCTTTCAATAGAGAATCTATATGCTCTCAACAAGAGTACAGTTTAGTATTAGCATAATTATTGAGAAATTCCTACAGCATAATGGTAAGATACGACTCCCACTTTGTGATTTCCTCCATCCCTGTAACTCAATAAATAGGCATAGTAAAACTATAAACTATTTATTGTTTACCATTTTTGCATATTGGAAACCACTAGTAGGTTATTCTTTTCCATTGCTATGCAAGTATTCTCTACTCTATTGTAGCACTGCAAGATGTATGACACACCTATCCCAACAATGTACATATCTCTCGTGTAATGAATTTTAAAAAGCATTTCTCCATTCACTAAAATATAAATTACTAATTAATATATTTAAGATTAATTAATTAAACACACTATAAGAATATGATTATAAAAAACGTTATTAAACATTGTATGAAAAATATATGGATACCACAATTTCAATGTGGGTACTCTATGTCTTCCCATGATTAAAAAAAATGGGAATGTTGGTATAAACACATTTAAGGGCTAATTCTCATAAGTATACTTTGTTAAAAAACAGTGAAAAAATGAGTTGTAGTTAGTAAAACATTATTTTTGCTTGTTAGTAAGAAAATTAATAAAAATGCATGAAAATGCATCATAAAGCTTCATGTGATTTTAAAATGGGTCATAAAAGTGATATGAAAGATGGTTGTTGGTATTATATCATAAAGTTTCATGTGATTCTAAAATGGGTCATAAAGGTGATATGAAAGATGGTTATTGGTATTATAAGTGAATCATATCAACTATATATAGTTATATAAATTTTGATTTATTAAGTATTTAAATAAATATGATATCTATTAAAAAAAACCTGAAATTAATATATATGATGCTGTGAGGTTTATAAAAATCCTGAATTCAATATATATGATGATATGAGGTTTAATTTTAAATTTATGATTCACCACATTTATAAAAAAAAAAGGGAAATTGTTATCTCTCATCTCAAAGACACTATTTTGTATTTTCAAACTTTTTAAAAGTTTTTTTTAAGATTAATAATCGTATTGATGTTTTCCATGCCCAACCATGCATAAATCCACTAGCATTTACATAGTTAATCACAAAGAATATTTTCCAATTCAAGCCAAGTGATCAAATATATATTATTAATTTTTAAAATTACATTAAAAAATGAGATACAAGGAAACAACATGAGAAAGAAGATCCTTCCAGGATCCTCCAAGACAGATTTTGGTTGGGGTTGAATTTAGTTTTTCAACAATGCCCTTCAACATATGTAAGAAAAACTTTGATTCATTCAAGCGCGCATGCAATCTCATCTCTAACACTAAGTAGAGTTAGGTTCTAGCTTTTAAAAAAATCCGTTAGTCTTATTATGTGAGATGCCATGAAATTGTTTTAGTCGAGATGAAAATAATGTATATTTAGGAATTAAGTAAAGACCTAATTCATAGAGTAAACTAAAGGATACACGAACACTGAGACACCAATTATATCTCTAATACTAAGTAGCGTTAGGTTCTAGCCTTAAAAAATGTTTAATAATATGAGATGCCATGAAATTATTTTAGTTCAAATGAAAATAATGTATATTTAACCCATAAAATATAGACAAATAGTGAGGTAAAAATTAATTATGAATTGAATTATAATGGATCGAGGAAAATAAATTTTAAAATAATAATAATAAATCTAGTTTGCAAAATCCATGAATTTTTTTTAGTTAAAATGAAAATAATGTATATTTAACCCATAAAAAATAGACAAATAGTGAGACACCAAATAATTATGAATTAAATTATAATTGATCGAGGAAAATAAATTCAATGCACGGAAGGAATTACACATCTCCTTCATAACATCATTGAATTGTTTTAAACACCAATGTAAATC
>JASDQU010504104.1:10901-23849 GCA_032191745.1 Picea mariana | reverse complement strand
TTAATTTTAAGGTTTTTGTAAGCTATTGTATGAGTTTTGAAGGTCATGCTTGAAAAATGTTGTAATTTTGACCCCGTTTGAAAAAATGGTGCTACTGGTAGCACCACTTTTTGATTTGGGGTTGATTTTCATGTTTTTAATACAAAAATATGAGTTTTTTGGGCTAGAGTTCTTGTTTTGAGCTCACAGTTCTCGTTAAGTTGGTAATATTGTTATTTTATAAATTTTATTTTTGAGTTTTTGTCATTTTTAAATAGCCGCTAACATTTTTTTCCTAGAACAATTTGATTATGCGGGATTTTTTATGAAGTAGAGATTCTTTGATGACCTTGTGACACTATTGGACAAACTTCGTCATACTTTGCACTCATTAAAATATGAAGAGACGTCTGTTGGGCGATAGGTTATCAATTTTTCGGTCTCAACTGACTAACTACGAAAAATGAACACTCTAGTCAATCTCGAATAGAAGAATTCTTTGTTGTATCATTTTATACTTTTTCAGACCTCAGAGACTAAAATTACGAAAAAGGGCAATCATGGAATCACCTTTAAGTTATTTTCAGACTCTCTAAACATGAAAAACCACCAATTTTTCCTTCTCTTGACTCGCTAAACTACACATTGAAGGAATCATATGGGGATGAACCCTCACTTCTTCTAATTCATTAAATAAAAGAAGAGGAACTTACCAAACGTGAGTTATATCAGGCATGTATTATCCTCCTCGAGATCGTTTAAATAAAAAAAGGTACTCATCTATTTGGATGGGGGGGAAATTGAAGGAAGTGGGTCAAGTTTCTTGAAAACTTTTCAGGTAGCTCTTGTGGTCGCCCTTGAACATGACACTTGTTTTCACTTTCACCATACATTTGGATAATCCATTAAACCTCCACACTTAACCAACCCTATGAGTCTTTCTATTCCTTTGACCCATCCAAAGAATGCCCCAACACTCGTTGCATTATGTTTTGGTCCACTTTGTATTTATGTTGTCAAGTCTGTGTCTTAGTGTTCAAGGGAGGTTTCCACCTCAAAATTCAAGCATCCAAAAATTTAAAATTTTCCATAGCCATGTTAGTCCATTTTAATATACTATATCTTATCACCTTCCTGTGACAAGTTTTGAGTTGACTGATGGTGTAACGTTCCCCGACCATTATCCCACTGGCTAGGCAAACACTACTATGCAAAATAACATCAAACTCATAATTAATAACATGTATTTAAATCAAATTAAACACATTTAACTCAGAGTAAGCATAAGATTTCTTCTAACATAAATAATCCCTAGAATTAGCAATAATTCATATGCACAACAGAATACATGATACATATAAGCATCACAGGCATGCAAAACATAAAATTAAGCATAAGCTGATACTTATCTTTGAAACCGTGGTAATTCCACCAACTATGTGCAAGTCTTCCATGAACCTCCTAGCCTTAGACCACGTTGTTACTCATGCTCAGCAATGGGTCACCCTCGAGCTGGGACTAAGCTCCACCCCAAGGTAAGGAATCCTAGTCTAGGCTGATGTTACAGGAAAAACTGCATAGAATAACCGGAAGGATTCTTCCCAGGATGCCTTCTTATGACCACTACTCATAGGCTCTCATTCCCCACATGCTTGTTCCACCCATGAGTATACACCTTCACAAGCACAATCCATCAGTGCTTCACTTCCCTCTCTGGGTCTCGGCAACAGGCCGGATCAGGAAGTCTTAGAGCTTCGTAGCTGGTGTTGGACTCTCTCTGGGAGAATACCACTTCCCAGTAGACTCTCTCACCTGGAGAGAGATGCTCACAGGCCTTACAACCTGCCTCTTCAACCATGGACCTGACAACCCGCTTCTTCAACCAGTTTCAACTCAATTTCCATGAGGTGAGGATAACAAAAACAATAACTGGTCAATTCCACTCAAGAAAAACAAAAGGTAGCAACCAAAGACAGTTTGGGTACAGACTCGACTCTACAAGAGAGAATAGGCTGGGCTCACAGTGTACACAGGTGACATGGCTAAATCCACAGGTTTGCCACTGGTTTCAGGGTGCGTGACAAGGAATCAACGCAGAGGTCGAATCACAGACTCAAACGGTTCAGACAACGAATATGTCGGCTTCCCCAAGATAACATTACGGTTTTATGGTTTTTTTTCTTTCCCCCTGCGTGAGGCTATGCAGAGGTTGAATACAGAGGCCACCGAATTCACGGTTCAGACAATTGACCATCCAATGGAGGAGAGCCCCCCAACACGGCTCACTTCTCTGGTTTTAACTGCATTCGCTTGGGTCGACACATGTCACCCATGATGCTACATGCACTCCATCAGCATGTGTTCCTCTCCAGGAACTTAGGACAAAACAAATATTTCACATGGATTTTGGAATAATATTAAAATATTATTCCCAAGGACTTAAGCCCTTAGGCTCAACACTTAACCTCTCTTTCCCACCTTCCAACCCCCAATCCCTTACCCGTTCTGTGGAAGCTTAGTCCCCCATCACTCATTCATCGTGGTTGGTCTGCACGCAGTGGTGTTTACATTTTTTATTAATGTTCTGCATGATTACATATACAAAAGCAGGCTCTCGACCTTAACACTTAGGCTCTCCGGCCTAATAACACATAAGCCCACTAGCTTATATAAACTTGGCTCACCATCCTATAAAACAAAATCACAATTCAAAATGCAAGCTTTATACCTCATAGACATGATTTACAACAGGGCTCGACCTTGGGGACATTACAATCCCCTCTCCTTATTTTTTCACTATCCTCAGTGCAACTTTACACTACATCTGTAAGCTTTTCAAAATTTTCAAAAAGATGTGGGTAATCTGCCCGCATAACATCTTCATGCTCCCATGTCACATCCTCAGGACCATACCAGGTCCATTGGACCTTTACAAGCCCTATAGCTTGATTCCGGAGCTGTTTGTTTTTCCTGTCCAATATGCACATAGGATGCACTCGTAGGACACCTTCTTGTTCCACTAGAATCACATTCCAATCGATAACATGATTAGCATCTGGTATATATTTCTTAAGAAATGAAACATGAAACACATTATGTATAGTCATAGATGCAGGTAATGCAAGCATATATGCAACTGGCCCAATCCTTTCAAGGATTTCAAATGGCCCACAAAATTTGGCTGCCAACTTGGTGCATCTTTCCAGCTTTAGGGAACTCCTGTTAGCTTTCACTTTCAGGAAAACATAATCACCCACTTTGAACTCTCTGTGGGTTCTGTTCTTATCAACATAACTTTTATGCCTATCCTGGGCAACTTTCAAATTCTGCTTAATTTTTATCATTTGGTCCTCCATTTCCTTCAGAAACTCTAGCCCAACTACTGCTCTATCAGCTGGATTATCCCAACTCACTGGAGAATTGTACTTTCTTCCATAAAGTTCTTCAAATGGGCTCATCTTCAACGATGCATGATACCCATTGTTGTAGGCAAATTCTACCAAGTGCAGGTAGTCTTCCCATCTTGATGGTTTGTCCATCACATA
Organism: Picea mariana; assembly: GCA_032191745.1. Lineage (NCBI taxonomy): Eukaryota > Viridiplantae > Streptophyta > Pinopsida > Pinales > Pinaceae > Picea > Picea mariana. The sequence continues at coordinate 20,325 of JASDQU010504104.1, read as the reverse complement.
CATTCTCAATATGTCTTCTATTACTTTGTTCACCCTTTTTGTCTATCCATCAGACTCATAATGATAAGTTGTATTAAAGTTCATATTCGTTCTGAATCCTTTGAACACTCCTTTCCAGAAAAGGTGAATTTCGGGTCTCTTTTGGACACAATCATTTTAGGAATTTTGTGCATTCGTGCCACTTCCTTTATGAAAATGTCAACAACATATGCTACCTTGTGAGTAGTTTTCAGTGGAATAAAATGGGCAGATTTTGTAAGCTTGTCCACCACCACCATGATTGAATCATGCATCTTGCTTGTTCTGAGAAATCCTGTAATAAAATCCATTGTCACCACTTCCCACTTCCACTCAGGAATGGGTGAAGGTTGCAACAACCTTGTTGGGTGCCTATGCTTAGCTTTAACTTTCTGTCACTCCATACATATGGCAATGTATTCACCTATCTCTCTCTTCATACCAGGCCAAAAGTAATGTCTCTTGATTGCTGCTACTATTTTCTGATATCCAGGGTGCCCTGCATAAGGCACATTATGCATCTCCTGCAAAATTATCTGTTTCAAGCATTGGACATTGGGTACAAAATTTTTGTTCTTGTACAACAATATTGCATCTGTATCCAATTTATAATTTTCCATCTTCTGTGGCATCTTACCCTGTTGTAGCTTGGCTACCAATTCTCTGTACTACAGATCTACATTTGCAGCCTCCAAAATTCAGCTTTTAATATCAGTCTGATACATGCTAATGGTTGTAGCATGTAATTCATGCACCATCCTACTGAGTGCATAAACCACTTTATTCTCCTTTCCTTTGATATGCTTGATCTCAAAGTCGTACTCACACAGAAATTCCAGCCACCTACTTTGTCTAGCATTTAAGGTTGGCTGATCAAACAAATATTTCAGACCATTATGGTCTTTTCTGAGTTCAAACCTCCTTCCCATGAGGTAATGCCTCCATTTCTTTATAGCATGAACTATGGTTGCCAACTCCAAGTCATGGGTTCCATAGTTCTTCTCATGCTCTTTTAATTTCCTGGACTCATAACAAATTTCGAATTCGTTTTAACTAAGGACTCCTCCCAGTCCTTCTTTGCATGCATTAGTGCATGCTATGAAATCTGCATTTGGATCTGCAATCCTCAGGATTGGAGCACTGGTTAATAGTTGCTTCAATTGCTGGAAACTTTCTTCACATCCCTCTGTCCAGTGAAACTATTTCCCCTTTCTTTGTAAGGAAGTGATAGGGTGAGCTATCTTGGAAAACCTTGTGATGAACCTTTTTTAATAACCACCCAATCCCATGAAGGATCTAACTTCTGTTACATTCCTTGGCGTTGACCATTCTCTAATGGCTTCAATCTTCTCAGGGTCTACCACTATCCCATCCTTCGAGATAATATGTCCCAAGTAATGGATCCATTCCTGATAAAATGAGCACTTGCTCAGCTTAGCATACAGTTGGTGTTCTCTCATCATTTGCAGCACCATCCTGAGGTGTTGTTCATGCTCTTACTCTGACTTGGAATACACCAAAATGTCATCCAGGAAGACTATGACAAACTTGTCTAGATAGTCCCTGAATACACTATTCATCAAGCACATAAAAACAAAAGGTGCGTTCGACATCTCAAACGGTACCACTGTGAACTCGTAATGACCATACCTTGTTCTAAAGGAGGTCTTGCTAATGTCTTCATCCTTTATTCTTACCTGGTGATATCGTGATCTGAGATCTATCTTCAAAAATATTTTCACAACTTTCAACTGATCGAAAAGATTGTCGATCTTCGGCAGAGGATACTTGTTCTTGACAATTACTTTGTTCAACTATCTAAAATCAATGCACAACCTCAATGTCCCATCCTTCTTCTTCATGAACAAGACCGGGAAACCCCAAGGTGACACACTTGGGTGAATGCACCTCTTCTTTAGAAGCTCTTCTAGCTGCAATTGCAACTCTTTCATCTCTAGCGTACTCATTCTATAAGGAGCTTTCGACACTGGAGCTACTCCAGGCATCAAATTTATAGAGAAATCGATATCTCTCTTTGGAGGTAGTCTGGCTACCTCTTGAAATACATCTTCAAACTTTGTTAGTACCGCATGGTCTCCAATATTTGAGACTTCATCTCTGGATGCTTTCTCCACACGGGCTGCAAACAATTGATAGCCTTTCATGTAGCACTTTTTCAACTACATTGTTGAGATTTCTCTAACAACCACAACTCTGGGAATTCCTTGGACTATTTTCTGATTCCCCTCCTCATTCAAGCATGTAAATTCCTTGTTACGATAGTCCAGAAGGGCATGGTGCTGGTCCAACCAGTCCATCCCAATTAAACAGTCATAAGAGCCTAAAGGCAGAATATTCAATTTAGCCTTCATGCTCAATCCCTTCATGTCCATGGGACAGGACTTAACCAACTCAGTGACTTTCCGTCTTGGTTAGCCAGCTGCACTAACCAAGACTTTTCATGTTTGCTTCTTATCAAATGCAAACTTTCCACCACTCTAGGGTCTATATAACTATGGCTAGCCCCTGAATCAATTAAAATAATAAATGGTTAGTTTTTAATCATACCTTCCACTTCAATCATGTGCGACTAAAATTCATCTTGCTTGTTTTCTAGGGCCGGATAGATCCTTGGCATTCTACTACCCATGTCCTCCACTATTTCATCTTGTTGAACATAATATGGAAAGCTCTAGCTTTGCCATTTTTATGGGGACAATCTATGTACTTGTGGTTCTCTTTACAGCCCCAACACTGAATGGGTGTCTGTCTCAGCCTTTGTTCCCCCACTTCAGCGATTCTCGTCTCTCTAAATGATGGATTTCCTTGAGGACTATTTCTGAAAAAGGGAGGTTTGTTTTCCTTCTGCCTCTGTTCCTTCTTAAACCTCTTTTGGTCATCCCAAGCCTTCCGAAAGGTAGGCTTTTCTCTTTGCTGCTCATATAAACATTTCTCTCTTCTTATTGTTTCTTCCATAGTCTTAGGATCATCATACTAAATCTTGTCACCAATGGGAGGTGGCAGCCCACTCAGATACCTCTGAATCTTGACAGCCTCATCTTTGATGAATGGAACATACTTCAGTAATTCCAAAAACCTTCGTTCGTATTCATCAATGGTCATGCTACCTAGCTTGAGTTCGAAGAACTCCTTCATCTTTCTGTCATAGCATCTTTTAGTCAGGTATTTCCTCTCGAAATACCTCTTGAATTCTTCACATGTGATATATTTCTCTCTAATGTGTTGCACCTGCACAAGATGATCCCACCACATGGATGTTATTCCTTTTAGTTGATACATCGCAATTCTTCCTTCTGCATGAGAGGAATAATTCTGCAGTTAGAAATATTTCCTCATGCCAAGCAACCATGTTTCGGCATCTTTCTCCTTCTTATGTTCTCCATCAAATGTAGGAGGCTTAATCTTGTTCATCTCCCCTTTCAATTCATCCATTCTAGATCTTCAGTGTTTTCTGGTAGGGGATGGGCTTGAACTACTGTGTGCTTCCTTATTGGAATGCTTTGGGGAGCGACGATGATGTCTACTACCACTCCTCAATCTTGTTTTTCTGTCAGGGGTCCTGCAACTCCCTGTTTTGCTTGTGTCACTCTCCTTTTCCAATTTTCTTTCTATTCTTTCCAGGTTCTTCAACATCTTTAAGTTGAATTCACCCTATCGATCCCTAATCCTCATGAGATTTCGGCTATCGGCTTGGCGAGCCTGGGCATCTCTCTGCAATCTTTCAATGATTTTCATCATATTTCCTTCCTCATCCATCTCTTTTCCTTTCCCACTAGAGTTTTACCCTTCGACTCCCAAGTTGACATTCCTTCCTTCTCTTTCGTTCTCTGAATTGGAGGCAATCCATACCTCTTCCATTTCTATACTCGGCGTCGATTCACAATTGTCTTGACACTCGTTGAACTCTACACACACAACGTGCAATCAACCAAAGCTTTTCATGCCTTAAACCCTTAATAAAAATACAACAATCATAAACCAATGCGAATAAGAAAATGTTTCGACTTCACAAATTTTTTGAGTTCTGCTCGGCTCTGTAATTTTCGGGTGATATCCCCTGTTTTATTAGTCCCCAACCCATGCGTCCACAGGCCATGATCAAACACTAAACTGCTAGGTGCTACAAGGCTCTCCAAATGAAACTTCGGGTTTCGGGATTTCAGGGCTTCAGGGTTTCGGGGCTTCGGTGCTTTGAGATTTTGGGTTTCGGGGTTTTGGTCCTGTAGGGTCTCAAACTCGCTTCCCTCTCCAACTCCCGACTCCTAAACTTCTTACCTCTCTCCCCCTGGGCCCACAACACAACTATCGCCAACCAAGGTAGTGACACATGGTGTCCTTAAGAAGGTCCACATCACTTACGATGACGTCATGGGGCCCCACTACTTTCACTTTTCGTTTCGGAGTTTCGGGCATAAGGAGTTCGAGCATCCACACATCTCAAACTTTCGTTTGCCAAAATTATGAAATTACGGTCTATCATCTACTTGATCCAATGGTCAAGTTCCTCTCCTACGATCTACGGTGTAGATCGTTTCAGGATTCTGGGGTTTTGGGTTTTTGGTAACCGGGAGTTAATGATGCAGGGACTCCAAATCTCTTGTTGCTTCAATCCCCAAATTCTGATATGGAAATTTATTTATGAGATCAATAGTCAAGATCTTTTCCCAGATCTACGGTGTATCTCTTTTCGGGATTTCGGGGTTTCAGGTTTTCGGTAACCAAGAGTTCACGATGCAGCGACTCCAAATCTCTTGTCACTTCAATCCCCAAATTCTGATATGGAAATTAATTTATGATATCAACGGTCAAGATCTTTTCCCAGATCTACGGTGTAGATCTTTTCGTGATTTCGGGGTTTCGGTCCCAGAGGTTCTCACCCTTCCTTCCCTCTCCAAGTCCCGACTACTGAACTCCCGCAAGGGTTCTCGGATATGCTTCTGGCACCTTCTTTGGATACGATAGTTGTAAGGGATCTCCTTTCCTCTGATCAGATCCAACGGCTCCAACACTTCGTGCATTGAGATCTCTCTCTCCATGGTCAATTACCACGTCGGTTGTAGTTTAATCTGCTGCTACTCCTCCTCAGCTTCGTAACATGGTCAAGTAGCCCATTGACACTCAGAAACATTTTGAGGTATGAAATTAGTCCTCTAGACACAATTTCCTTCTCAAAGCCTCGGTCCAAAGACCACTTATCTGGCCCATCTAGGCTTAGCATTGAAACTAGGCTCTGATACCAAACTGTAATGTCCCCCGACCGTCATCCCACTGGTCGGGAAAATGATACCATCTAGAACAACATCATAGTCATACTTAATTAATAACATGCATTTAAATCAAATTAAACACATTTAACTCAGAGTAAGCATAAGATTTCTGCTAACATAAAAAAATCCCTAACATTAACAATAATTCATATGCACAACATAATACATGATACATATAAGCATCACAGGCATGTAAAAGATAATATTAAGCATAAGTTGATACTTATCTTTTAAACCGTGGTAATTACACCAACTACGTGCAAGCCTTCCACGAACCTCCTAGCCTTAGACCACACTGCTACTCATGCTTAGTAGTGGGTCACCCCCGAGCTGGGACTAAACTCCACCCCAAGGTAAGGAATCCTAGTCTAGGCTGAGGTTACAGGGAAAAATGCACAGAATAATTGGAAGGATTCTTCCCAGGATGCCTTCTTACACCCACTACTCACGGACTCTCATTCCCCACATGCCTGTTCCACTCGGGAGTATACACCTTCACAAGAACAGTCCATTAGTGCTTCACTTCCCTCTCTTGGTCTCGACAACAGGCCGGATTGGGAAGTCTCGTAGCTCCGTAGTTGGAGCTAGACTCTCTCTGGGAGAATACCACTTCCCAGCAGACTCTCTCACATGGAGAGAGATTCTCATAGGCCTTACAACCTGCCTCTTCAACCACGGGCCTGATAACCCGCTTCTTCAACCAGTTTCATCTCAATTTTCATGAGCTGATGATAACAGCAACAAAAACTGGTCAATTCCACTCAGGAAAAACAAAAGGTAGCAACCAAAGATAGTTTGGGTATAGACTCGACTATGCAAGAGAGAATAGGCTAGGCTCACAGCATACACAGGTGACATGGCTCAATGCAGGTTTTCCACTGGTTTCAGGGTGCGTGACAAGGAATCAACGCAGAGGTCAAATCACAGACTCAGACGGTTTAGACGATGGATACGTCGGCTTCCCCAGGATAACATTACATTTTTCTAGTTTTTTTTCTTTCCCCCTACGTGAGGGTATGCAAAGGTCGAATACAGAGGCCACCAGATTCATAGTTCAGACAATCGACCGTCCAATGGAGGAGAGCCCCCCAACACGGATCACTTCTTTGGTTTTAACTGCATGTGCTTGGGTCAACACATGTCACCCATGATGCTGCATGCACTCCATCAACATGCGTTCCTCTCCAGGAACTTAGGACAAAACAAATATTTCACATGGCTTTTGGAATAATGTTAAAATATTATTCTCAAGCACTTAATCCCCTAAGCTCAACACTTAGCCTCTCTTTCCCACCTTCCAACCCCCAATCCCTTACCTGTTCTGTGGAAGCTTAGTCCCCCATCACTCATTCATCGTGGTCGGTCTGCACGTAGCAGTGTTTATATTTTTTATTAATGCTCTACATGATTACATATACAAAAGAAAGCTCTCGGCCTAATAACACATAAGCCCACTAGCTTATATAAACTTGGATCACCAGCCTATAAAAAAAAATTACAATTCATAATGCAATATTTATACTTCATAGACATGATTTACAATAGGGCTTGGCCTTGGGGACATTACAGATGGGGGATACATCAATTCCCTCCTTGAACATTTATTTTCCTGACAACTTCAACAAATTATCTGGGAAATAGAATTAGGAACACATCAGTACCTTGGGAATTTCATGCCTCAATGGAAGGCCTCCTTGCATTCGAAAGTGGGTATTCATCAATGACCCTTGACTGACTGATTCCATGAATGTTTGACTTCAACTCATTTTTCACATTTGTTGGACTGTACTTTAAAAATACCTTGAAAATCAATGACATCAATGGTGATTTATCTCGCACTTGTTAACAATATACCTCGATGACCGATAATCAAGTGGTTTTTGTCATGTTTTACATCAGATCATCTATTCACGTGGACAAAATTGTATTTTTTTAAGGATCAGGACAAAGAACCTGGGTTGAGTGTTCATCTACATATATACTTTACCGAGGCTGCAATGGCGTCTATCCGATTGATATACTTGTTTTAACATAGATCCAATTTGTATTGGTATGTGACTATGTTATTATCACATCGTAGCTCCTGTGTGTATTCTTTCTTGGATCTGATCAAGTTAGGTCGTAGAGATATGGATCCACATCGTATCCCTAGTGGCCATCTCCTTAGTCAATATGATTACAGATACACAGTGTATTTAATGGAGGCCATACTTTGAGTCATTTGTGGTCTGAGCATAGGTATACCTACCTCAGGAATGGAAAACATATTAACATTGTTTGATGGTTGTCTCTAGCTTCTACCAGGTTCCACAATTCCATACCCTTGCTTCGAAGAATCTACAAAGTATTTCGGTCATTAGAATTCATCTTCTAACTTCACACTTTGGGGGCAAATCTGTTACAGGTCAAAACTCCTCACTTTGATAGTGTCACATTCTCATTTTCGTAAGTGTCGTAAGTGTCACACTTTTGTCACAAGTGTCACATTCTCTTTTCGTAAGTGTCACATCATGATGGACACCATGAAAACACTTTCTACAACCCCTAAAACATGTTAAAATAAGAAGCCCCATCATCTGACAGTCAGAACAAATTTTTTTCTATGGGAATTTCTCATCTTTCTTAAATTTTGGGAAGATCAATGCTCCCCTACTCATACACAGGGAGCATTGGCACTCTTTGTCCATCTCAAGGGGAGAGTTGTAGCACTCTATTTCCCATTCTAAGTGAGTGTTGAGTGTGTTGAGGAAATCTTGGAAGAAATCCCATTTTCTTCTAAAGACAACTATGGATGGATCGAGTTGGTTTGGCTCAAAACTAACTCCTGGGCTACATCCAAGGAGGATATCACAACTATTGGAGCCATATCCTCAACTAATTCCAAATATACCCAAGGTATTTGAGCCTCTCAAAGCCTATAAATGGGGGCATCCCCATGGTAAACAAAAGGGGAGGAAAAAATCAGCAGAGCATTGTTATTTTGATTGTGGATCTTTCGAGCAAGGGTTGGGAGAGGAGGACTTGTATAGGTTGTTGGAACATCATATGAAGATTGTGAGTTTATTATTTAAGTTATCATCTTATATACTTGGCATATTTACTTCAATTATGTGGTTCCATGTGCTTGTTTGTGTTTAATCTGATTAGCATAGATGACTTTGCTTTTCCTAATCCATCGGAGTAGAAGGATGTTGCTTGTTTTTGTTGTTCATTGCAGATATTGATTTTCACTAGGAATAGGATCAAGATTGTGGCTAGGAGCATATAGGAAAAACTTCATAAACACAATACATCCTACTTTACCTTCTCATCTATTTTTCGATAAGAAAAATGAGTTTATAGGAATGGTAGTGTCCAAATCATTGTTTATGTCTTGGTATAAGGGTCAATAATCCAAGAAAAAGTTCACCTATCCACAGGGGAATATTTTTGTAACAAAATGGTTGGTAAATGTTCAATGGACCTACTATGGTGTTGAATATGAAACATGGGAGAATTAAGAAACTATGTGGGAGGAATAACCATAAATTCTTGCAAATTTTGAAGAAAATAGAAGCTAAAAATGAAAGACTCCATTTTTGGGTTGCTAGATGTTATACATTGTTTTCATCATCCCTGTGACTGTTAATGATGTAAACCTATCTTTTGTCTTCAGAGAGGTCAGTGGCCTGAGTTCCTGAAGAAAGAAGAGAGAAGCACTTTTCCTGAGAAACGAAGTTGCATTTTCCTTTGTAAAAACCCTATTAAAGAGGATTTTCACATGTTGCACTATAGCTAGGGTGCGAGAGTTCATGATTCTCGCAGGCTGCACCATAGCTAGGTTGTGAGAGGTTCGCAGGGTGCTAGAATGCTCATATGTGGGAAAAATGAGCATCTTCTCGATGCTTCTAGAAGGAGAAACTTCCATGGTGATGTGGCATCTGAATGGTTTAGATCTTACTTTCTTTCATGATTTGGTGGGATCATCCTAACCTCCTCACCTTATCCTCTTCAACTTATAAAAGGAGAGGAGCTCTCATGGAGAAATTTGGCTTGGATGAGATTATCTTTTGGGATTAGCTTGGATTGGATTGAGATTTGGAGATTGTTAGCTTGGTTAGATGAGCCATTTTGTCAAG
>JASDQU010504104.1:0-10838 GCA_032191745.1 Picea mariana | reverse complement strand
TTGTAATATCTCTTTCACATTTAATATGATACAATAATATGATTCTTTCCTATAAAGCTTGTTGTGTTTTATTGTATGATTCCTTGATCACATACATAGGTTTGTATTGAGTTTATGCTATTACTATCACTTTGGTTGGTTGTGTTCTTTAGTAGGTTCATCATTGTATGAGCGTTGGAATGGATCTAGGATGGTGATGGCGAGAGGAAGCAGTGTTTAAATGGTATGTCACCTATCCCTCTTTAGTTAGTAAATTCAATATTTAAAACTTAAGGAACGCATCATGTTCTGGTGTGTTTTATTCTAGATCTAGGTGGATCTAGGGAGATTAGTTAGTGTCCGCACCTACCGATTTATCCTATAACACTAGAGTTCTAAAACCACATCTCATAATTCTTGGTCACCTACAATGATATCCATGATAAAATAATGGTGCATCTTGATGGAATGAGAGAAATGAAGGGGGTGCATTCCTTGGGTCAACAGGTTGAGAAGAATGACATATTTTTGTTGGAATTATTGTTAGAGAGTAAACAAATTTCATAATTTGTTTTTTGAATATTATGATGTAAATTTGTATATGCATTTTAGCATGTTGTTGTGCACCAAGGACGATGCACAATTGTAGGGGAGAGGTAATGTAACATCCTCACTATAATATATATTTTAACTAATGTATAATGTAGATATGAATGTAGCTATGGCCAAGCGATTTAATATGAAAAATATATTTTCTAATTTTAATAAAAATAATGTGATGTCACCTGTTGGGAATATGGAGAGAGATGGGGGATGATTAATACACAAGAGAAGGGGATGTGTAGGGAATGTCTAAGAGGGGCCAAAGTGGGGCATTAATTTTGGATATTAATTCTAATCCATAGTTCTAAATTTTATTATCTTTTGGGTTAGCCTTATATTTCTCTATTTGAGTGTATGAGAGCCTAATCATTGAATACCTATCAAAGGGTGGGTGTGAGAGTCACATCCCATAGTTATCGGAGAGAGTGGGGTTGATGTACAATAAAAATTTGGCAGAGTATGTATTCAACTATCTTGGGAAAATAGAGGAAAATCATATGGGGAGATTAGATAAATTTTCACATTCAGTTTGGGCATGAACAAAAAAGGGAGAGTAGGGAAAAACAAAACTACAACTAGAGCATGAAGGATTGGTGAATTCTGGAGCATGATGGAGATTTTTTGGAGTTTTTTAGAGTTGGAAACTGAAGATATAGGTTTTCATACCTAAAGAGTGAGCTCATGTGTGAGTTGCACTGTAACGACAAGTGTTTATTGTTGTTTTTCCTAGTAGTTTTCCTGGCAATGAGTTTCCCTTGAATTTGCAAGAGAGATATTCTTGGTTACCTGTGATATATAGACTATGGTAAATGAATGGGATGCTCAATGGACCAAGGGAAGTGAAGGGTTAAATTCCTGAGGGAGAGAGTTGAAGGAAATTTGGGATAGTTTTAGGAAACTACCAATGGGTTGTGAGATATTGAGCTATGAGTGGATTGTAAGTGGAACTCTTGTTTTGTGGATTCCTAGCCCCAACTTGGGGTGACTTTATATTGAGATATAGAATAACAAGTCTATGTTTGGGTGGAACATCCTTCCCAAGTAGTTGGTTTCACAAGATTTCTTTTAAAGATAAGTGTTTATCTATTATCTATGTTTTATTATGAGCCTTATGGATGTACATTTTACTATGTGAATGATAATGGTTTTATGTGCTATTGTAAATGATTTTTTAACTACATTCATTTTCATTCAGGATGTTTCGGATGAATTTAATTATGGGCATTGTAATCTAGTTAATTATGTGTATAAATTGTGGTTGTTAAGCTACATGAAAATAAATTAGTAGAAAAAATTGGATTTTTATGTGTATTCTTCCTAGTAATGTTCCTTATTTAAGTTGGGGAACATTACACCCTGGTACTCAATAAATAGGCATAGTAAAACCATAAACCATTTATCGTTTACCATTCTACATATTGGAAAATACTAGTAGGTTATTCCCTACCACTTCTCTAGAAGTATTCTCTACTCTTTTGCATCACTACAAGTATTTGCTTCTCTACTCCAACACTCCAAGTATTCTTTGTTCTATTGTAGAACTACAAGTATTCTCTAATCAGTTGTATCACTACAACTGTTCTCTAATCAACTACAAAATTGAAAGTATTCTCTAATCAACAACAATAATACTAATATTCTCTACTTTGTTGCAACACTACAAGATCTATGACACACCTAGCCCAACATTATCTCATTTTTCATATAGATTGAAAGTGTACAAGGGAGAATGCATAAAACTATGAGCTAATTTTTCGGGCCCATGAGGCCCATAGACTCACTTAACACTTGCATTTACCTTTTATCACACGTTTTGTCCACGAATTTGCAACATTATGCATGGCTTCAACTTTCTTTAGTATCACCTTTCCATTCTCTACAATGTCCCTAAATAAATGGTATTGGATATGTATATGTTTTTCCTTTGCATGAAATGTTCGGTTATTATCTAAACAAATGGAACTGTTACTATGACATTGAAACGTAATAGATTTTTTGCTTAGCCCTACATATTAACACAATTTCATAAGTTAAATGGCCTCCTTATGTGCATGGTTAGTTGTCATATACTCTATCTATGTGGTGGACAAAGATACCATAGCTTCTTGCGTTATCATCCAACTCATTGACCCACTAAACAACTGAAACACATATCCACTCGTAGATCTCCTTCTATCTACATCCCCCTCCCAATTAGAATCTATATAACCCTATATATCGATTCAATGTGGGTCCCATAAAACATCACTCTGAAAGAAAATGGAATATTCAAAGGTACCTCACAAATACCCAAAGACCCTTTTCATTGAAGCCCAGTGTTCATGTCTAGGATTAGCCATGAATCAACTCAAGACTTCCACTACTTGGGAAATGTCTGGTCTATTACAAACCATAACATACAATAAAATACCAACTTATTTGGCATAAGGAACATAAACCATGTTCTCCATATTTGTAGGTATTGTAGGGCATTGCTCATCTAAAATCTTAGTTCTCGTAGAAATTAGAACACTCAATGGTTTGTAATTTTCCATGCGAAAAAATTGTAGCATAGAGTTTACATATTTATTGTGTCTCAACCAAATCCTTTTATTCACACTATCTCTTTTGATATCTATTCCTACAATACATTTTTCATCTCCCAAGTCTTTCATATCAAATTGTGTTGAAAGATAAGACTTCAAATCATAAATCACATCCTTACTATTACCAAAGAATAATATATCATAGAGTGATAATAAGGAAATGACCACCATCTTGTTTGTAATACACACAATGCTCTGATTTGGATCTTAGAAATTCTATTCCCAAGACAACAGAATCAAACTTTTGGTACCACATTCTGAGAGACTATTTGATACCATATAAAGACTTTTTTAACTTGAAAACCAAAAACTCTTTACCTTTTTCAACATAGGTCTTTGGCTATGTCATGTAGATATCCTCCTTCAAGTCACCATGGAGGAATGTTGTTTTCACATCCTTCTATTTTTTCTCTAAATCAAAGTAAAATACTACAATTAATAAGGACCTAATAGATGTTAAATTAACAATTGGGGGGAAAATGTCACCAAATTATATCTCCTCAACCTAGGAATATCCTTTTGCAACCAACATTGCCTTATGCTTTTCAACATTACCATTTAAATTTCGTTTTGAACACCCATATACATCCAATGTGTTTCCATCCATCAGGAAATCGGACCAAGCCCCATGCACCAGTCTTTCTAAGTGAAACCATTTCCTCATCCATGACCAATCTCTATGACTCGTTATCTTCCATCTCCATTGTCTCTTTAATTTTTCTAGGCTCATCGTTGTTAGAATATAAATAAAATATACATCTAAAATCAAATAAACTATATTTATACATGTCTAGTTGCCTTCTTTGTAGTGTGGACCTCCTTAAATTTTGAGGAGGAGTTTCTTCCTCCTCTTTTGAACTCTCTGAACCCTCCTCCTCATCAATTCCATCATGAAATTATTGTTCATTTTCATGTAACTTTGTCAATCTTAGGTGGTATCTAAACCACTATTTTTTTCTCATCCTCTTCTAGTTGCACCAATATGGGAGAAGAATTAACTTCTTTCAAAGTAAATTTCCTACTATATGAAAAAAATTCTCCCATAGGATCAAAAATATTTTACCCTTTCACACTAACACCATAGCCGATGAAAATATATTTCACTGCCTTGTTATCCAACGCTTATCACTTCTCTTTAGCCACATGAGCATATGCCTCACAATGAAACATACAAATATGTTGAAGCGATAGATTCTTTCCCATCCATACTTTCATAGGGGTCTTATCCATTAGAGTTAATGTGGGAGACCCATTGATCAAATAGCATGCATTATCAACCACTTCTTCCTAGAACGTGTTCTCTAGGAAAATTTCAATAAGCATACTTATATCTCTCTCCATCAACATTCTATTCATTCATTCTACAACTCCATTTTGTTGAGGGGTATACAGAATTGTCTTATGTATTTCAATAGAATTATCCTTACAAAACTTATCAAACTCTACATAATAAAACTCGCTTTTATTATCAGTACTAAACACCTTAATCTTCTTACTGGTCTGATTTTCCAAGAGAGATTTAATTTCCTTAAACTAACTAAAAATGTTCCATTTAGTTCTTAGAAAATATACACATGTCCTTGTAGAATAATCATCATTAAATGAAAAATAATACAAAACCTTACATATGAAAGGAACTTTAACTAGACCAAATACATCAGCATGATTTAATTCCATGACACATAATACAAAACCTTACATAAAGGAACTTTAACTGGACCAAATACATCAGAGTGAATTAAGTCCAACAACCGAGAAGATTCGTGAGAATTAAAATAAAATTGAATATGGTTCTATTTTTCATATATCCAATGCTTGCAGAAATCAAATTCAAGAGTACAATCATTCAATCTATTTACAATGTTTTTATTTTTCAAGGCTCATAGGCCCTTGTCACCTATATGGCCCAATATTTGGTACCATAACATTGTCTTCTTTGTAGGTAACTTGGTTTCTAAAGAAATATATCCTTTAGGAGGTTCTGATTGTAAAGTTATAAATCATATAGATCTGTCAATTACAGAAATCAAAGAACTATTACACTCAATGATGCACACATCAAGTTGGAAAAAAGTTCCCACACAAACACCCTTATGAAGTACCATAGCTCTTCGAACCATATTACAGCCTTTTTCAAAGAAAAAAAATATGCATACTCCCATCATTAAGCGTGTTTACTAATAGTAGGTTTCATGCCAGACCCGAAATGTGCAAAACTCCATTGATCCCCTTTACTCTTCCATCAAGGAATCTAATCAAGACTCTACCATAACCAACTATTATGAGAGGATATTCTTCACCAAGGTATATCATTCCATCATCATATTTCCCATACAATAAAAACCAGTGCCAATGGGAAGTCATATGGAAGGAATATCTAGAGTCAATCAACCATGTGCTCTAGCCTACATGGGTTGTGAAAGATGAAATAAAGGAATCTTCACCATTTGCTTGAGAATATTTTCTATAATTATCATCAGAATCATTCTTTTCCCTCTTATTATTCTTCTTCTCTTCCTTCCAATCCCTTCTGAAATGCTCGACCTTGTTTCAATTCTAACTTTTTTCCTTGGAATTTCCAGGAGACTTATGCCTCCCATGGGATTTGTATATACCCTTTTCTCTCTTATTTTCTTTCTCCTTTGATCTTCTATGAAAAACCAAGGCCTTACTGGTGGATTGTGAATATTTTCACCTCCCCTCCTTTGGGATTAAAGAACCCACGACCTCATTAAGAACCAATGTGTTCACAGTAATTTCAATGCTCATTACTAGGCTGTCCCATGAATCTGGAAAAGAACACAAAAGGGTCATACACCAATCTTTCTCATCCATATTCACTCAGCTAGGCCATAGTAGTATCAATACATTCATGTGCTCAACTACAGAATCACCATCACCCATTCTCAAGGCCAACAAGTTTTTCCACATAAAAGGTTTATTAACCAATTATTTATCTTGATACAAATACCCTAACTTCTTCTAGAGGGTTCATGCAGTTTTTTCTTTAGAAACATTCAATAATATTGAGTTGACCAAACAAAGCTCGATATGGATTCTTTCCTTTCTCTCAAACACCACCCATTCATCATCTATTATATCAATGGGTTTGGTTCTAGATACTGCAACCCATAGATATTTGATCTACGAAAATATATTCCATCTTGAGTTTCCACAACTCAAAGTTAGTTCCATTAAACTTCTCCATTTCTAATCTAGTTGTACTCTCCATTTCCGTAGAACACAATTTTCTTCTATGCAAGATCCAACTCAAACAAATATTAGATCAAAAAAATTATCTATAACACCTTGGAATCGAGGTGATTAGGCTCTAATACTAAGTGAAAGGAAGTAGAGATGTGTAATATGCTTCTTGCACTAATCTATGAGAGAAGAACATGTAGAAACTAAAACAAAATAGTTGCAACAAAGAAATAAACAACAAACCATAGACAACAAGATTTCTTGGGGAAAATCCTTTTGGGAAAAAAAAACCCACACTCTAAAGCACACTCAATGTATTATTCAACCACTAAATGCTTTCAATAGAGAATCTATATGCTCTCTACAAGAGTACAGTTTAGTATTAGCATTATTATTGAGAAATTCCTGCAGCATAATGGTAAGATACGACTCCCACTTTGTGATTTCCTCCATCCCTGTAACTCAATAAATAGGCATAGTAAAACTATAAACTATTTATTGTTTACCATTTTTGCATATTGGAAACCACTAGTAGGTTATTCCTTTCCATTACTATGCAAGTATTCTCTACTCTATTGTAGCACTGCAAGATGTATGACACACCTATCCCAACAATGTACATATCTCTCGTGTAATGAATTTTAAAAAGCATTTCTCCATTCACTAAAATATAAAATTGCCAATTAATATATTTAAGATTAATTAATTAAACACACTATAAAAATATGATTATAAAAAACGTTATTAAACATTGTATGAAAAATATATGGATACCACAATTTCAATGTGGGTACTCTATGTCTTCCCATGATTAAAAAAATGGGAATGTTGGTATAAACGCATTTAAGGGCTAATTCTAATAAGTATACTTTGTTAAAAAACAGTGAAAAAATGAGTTGTAGTTAGTAAAACATTATTTTTGCTTGTTAGTAAGAAAATTAATAAAAATGCATGAAAATGCATCATAAAGCTTCATGTGATTTTGAAATGGGTCATAAAAGTGATATGAAAGGTTGTTGGTATTATATCATAAAGCTTCATGTGATTCTAAAATGGGTCATAAAGGTGATATGAAAGATGGTTATTGGTATTATAAGTGAATCATATCAACTATATATAGTTATATAAATTTTGATTTATTAAGTATTTAAAGAAATTTGATATCTATAAAAACCCTGAAATTAATATATATGATGTTGTGAGGTTTATAAAAATCTTGAATTCAATATATATGATGATGTGAGGTTTAATTTAAAATTTATGATTCACCACATTTATAAAAAAGGAAATTGTTATCTCTCATCTCAAAGACACTATTTTGTATTTTCAAACTTTTTAAATTTTTTTTTTAAGATTAATAATCGTGTTGATGTTTTCCATGCCCAACCATGCATAAATCCACTAGCATTTACATAGTTAATCACAAAGAATATTTTCCAATTCAAGCCAAGTGATCAAATATATATTATTAATTTTAAAAATTACATTAAAAAATGAGATACAAGGAAACAACATGAGAAAGAAATCCTTCCAGGATCCTCCAAGACAGATTTTGGTTGGGGTTGAATTTAGTGTTCAACAATGCCCTTCAACATATGTAAGAAAAACTTTGATTCATTCAAGCGCGCATGCAATCTCATCTCTAACAGAGTTAGGTTCTAGCTTTTAAAAAATTCCGTTAGTCTTATTATGTGAGATGCCATGAAATTGTTTTAGTCGAGATGAAAATAATGTATATTTAAGAATTAAGTAAAGACCTAATTCATAGGGTAAACTAAAGGATAGACGAACACTGAGACACCAATTTAATCTCTAATACTAAGTAGCGTTAGGTTCTAGCCTTAAAAAATGTTTAATAATATGAGATGCCATGAAATTATTTTAGTTCAAATGAAAATAATGTATATTTAACCCATAAAATATAGACAAATAGTGAGGTACCAATTAATTATGAATTGAATTATAATGGATCGAGGAAAATAAATTTTAAAATAATAATAATAAATCTAGTTTGCAAAAGCCATGAAATTTTTTTTAGTTAAAATGAAAAAAATTATATTTAACCCATAAAAAATAGACAAATAGTGAGACACCAATTAATTATGAATTAAATTATAATTGATCGAGGAAAATAAATTTAACAAAATAATAATAATAATAATAAATTTAGTTTACAAAAACCTTGAATGTTATAGGTTTTGTGAAAATTAATATCATTGTAGATCTATTTAATTTTGGATTTATTATACATCAAAAGGGATTAAATCTATCAAAGTGCAAACATTTCCTCTTTTTTTTTCAATTTAAATTTCTTTTTTACCTTAATGGATTTATTTGGAGTTAAGATGGATCTACCTTGGTTTTGGTTATATGAGTGTGTTGTGTGTGTGTCAAATTCATGTTGAGCATGGAAGGAATTACACATCTCCTTCATAACACCATTGAATTGTTTTAAACACCAATGTAAATCCATCTTAACTCTAGATCTATCATGCACCAAAAGAGATCAAATCCCTAGAGCTGCAAACATTTCCTCAATTTTTTTCAATACAAAGTTAACATAGATCTTCATTGCTTCTTAACACACACATACACATGTCACTTGTAACTCCATGTTGAGCAAAGATATAATTTCAAATCTCCCTCATAGTGGGATGTAGAAAGCACATATCAATTGAATAAGAAATGTTTTACTTTCAATTGCTTTGTGTGTGTGTGTGTGTGTGTGTGTGTGTGTGTCACACACACACACAAAGATGTTACTTAAGCTGAACATTGAAATATTTTATTTATGGTAGACATTGGTTTTTTTTATTCACTTTTTTCAAATGCTATGCATGTATTCCATGTTGAGCATGAGAGGAATTACACATCTCTTTCATAGTGGGTTGTAAAAGAACCTCTTGGAAAAATAAGATTTTTTTTTACTTTATGGATATATAAAATCCACTATGGTCAAAACATTTTTTTAGATTCAACAAAAAAATGAGGAAATCTTTGCAACTCAAGATATTTGATCCCTCTATAGGCATGATAAATCCTAATTAATATCAAGGGTCTATGTTAATATCTTTCATTATATAATGTTCATTGATAATATGTGTTCACCATATATTTATCTCTAACAATATATCTTTATTCTAGTGACATACATATGTTTATCGTATTCTTATTTTAATCACTTTCATTTTATTCAAGTTTTAACATTATGTTTCTCATATTTTTATTTGCAATTTATTTCATATTGTTTGATATTAACACGTAATGTAATTCACTCCCACCTTTAAGATACTAATATTATAACTTTAGTGAATAATTCCTTAAATAAATGTAACTTGTTCATTTTAAAATGTGTTAACACTCAAATCAATGCACTCTATCATTAAAAATTATTACTACATTGCAAAATATTTTTGTTATACTTAACAACACACACACAAATGTTTTAACTATAATAAATGTTCACTTTCAATTATTCTATATAGATATATAGATACATAGATAGATATTGATAACTTAAAGTGGACATTGGACAAACTCTCACAAGGTACATAGTAAAACTAGGCATTGGACAATTCCCAAAATAGCGTGAGATGAAAGAATCCACCATCTTCATGACACTGACATGGTTGAAGATGAAAAACACTTCCTCTTCGATTGCCTACACTATTCCCAAATTAGATCCCAATTTAAAAATATTTTCCACAATACAAGCCTTCTTAACCTCACAAGTCATTAAAACTATGGTGATCTTGGAACTCTTCTCCCAATGCTTTTCGAGCACAAAAATATTATTTTAAAGAAATCAAAGTAATCTTTTACCTTCTTAAGTTCTGATAGAGCAATTCATCTCAATGGACATTAATCATCATCATCATTTCATTTATCCTCGACATTTAAATATATTTTCTATTATTAATATTTTTTTAAATCTCATCGTGTCAACTCCATGTTGAGCACAAAATAAATTAAATATCTCCCTCATATTGAGATATCGAAAGAACCTTTCAACACAACTGCTTAGAAAATTATAAGTGACTCTGGTAATATCTTTCATTATATAATATTCCATAGTAACATGTGTTCATCATAAATTTGCCTCTAACAAAGTGGAAATTTATATATATGGGTGAGTGCACAAAGTTGGTCGACAAAAAAGTGGCAAGGAGGTCAACAGAAACATGCACTCACAGAAACGCGTGTGTGTTTCTAGGAAGACACATGCGTTCATGAGAAACACATATGCAATAACGCATGCACGTCCCTAAAAAAATGAAATAAAAATGGCGTGTGCACGTTATTAGGAATAGGATTGTGTGTGTGTTCCTATTAACATGAAATATCTCTCTATCGCCCTCTCTCTCTCTCTCCATCTATCTTCCTCTCTGTCTCCAATCGATTTCTGCCTCTCTTTCACTTGTTTTTGCCCCCCCCCCCTCTCTCTATCTATCTATCTATCTATCTATC
>JASDQU010504102.1:17296-43393 GCA_032191745.1 Picea mariana | reverse complement strand
TAGGTTAAAGGAGCAAATAACCTTACCTTCTAGCTTCTTCGCTAGAGCTCTTAGAAGTAAGACCTCTGAAGATCTTTCTAGCTGGCACTGGCATGGAAACTGGGTGATATTATGGCAATATTCAATATTATAAAATAGGTGGTGAGTGCATTTTAAAATAGCTTGTGAAGTGGAGGGTAGAGAAGGAGATGTGAGTCAAGTTTGATGTTAGGCTCAAACTTGATTGTTACATATCATTAATCTAATTTGGAACAATTGATCATAAAAAAATTATATCATTACATACCATTGACATTAGCTTTAGAACAATGAATGATATATAAATTAAATTCAATTGAAGTTTCATGATAAGAATTCATTTGAATGTTGACAAACAACAAATCTGTTTCTTTTGGCATGTCTTCAAAATTCAGAAGGAGAGATCAAGAATGGATGTTTTGACTTTTTCTTTTGACATGTCTTCGAAATTCAACATGAAGGATCAATAATGGATGTTGTGACTTTTAAGGAAAAGAGTTACGAGTCATACATTCTAACACTCAATTGTACCATGACATGCTTTTCAATATCTAATTCCTATTGATTTTAACATATTATTCATTATAAATTTCATGTGTTGCATATGCCATGACATGAACAAGTTTTGTTTTCTCCAAAGATCCCAAATACTAGGTAACAAAGCTTGAGCATAGGTGTTTAAATAAAATCTATTTCACTAATAGACAATATATTTCAATACAATCTTGCCCTGCACATTTTGAGACATGTAATGCTAATTGGAAATATATTTACATAACATCTTACTATATGCAACTTCAAGGCATGTAATTAGGGAGATGGTTCCATTCAATATGAGATATTAGTAAGGGTGTCCATTGAAAAGAGAAAATAGCCCTGAAGAAAAAACAGGTCAACCTAAAAAAGACCACTTAACTACTACATTATCCCAATCATGTTCTATTAAAGATTAGACGCGGTGTAATCTATGCTTCTAAAGTCATTGAGGTCCCATGTATGCATCGAATGTATGGACAGGTACATGTAAAAGTAAAATACAACTTATATGGATTTTCTTTATTTATTAATTAAAGTTTATGTTTTATGAAACATTTTTTCCTTTAACATTATTAATAAATTTATATACTCTTTAGATATATAAGGAGTTTTTCTTCTTTAACTTTCCTTTTTTTTTTAATAAAAAAAAATACGCTTTATATTCAAAAAGATATAAAAATGTACAAAATTATTTTTGCGGAAATACACAAAACAATAACTAAACAAGTGAAACAAGCTGTATTCTTGAAATACATAAAAAGTGGCTTCATATTCATGAAGCAACGGAAATGATACTTACCAACTACCTCCTTTGCCTACCTACTAGTTGACCAGAAACCATAGAGGACAACCAACTCAACCAAAGTTTTTATTGATATTTCTTAATACAGTTTTTTAAAGTTTAATAACTGATTTTAAGGATGAATAGATGAAGATGGGTTATTTTGCTTGTTTTTGGACATGGTAAAATGTGTTTTTACTAATTGTTCGACTTTTACTGATTCGGATTTATACTTGTATTTGGAATTTCAATTTATAATAAAAAATAGGGTAATTGTTTGAGTTTTACTCATTAGGATTGATCCTTGTATTTGAAATTTCAATTTATAATAAAAAAAAGGGTTAGAAAGGAATTTTAAAAACATTTTATTTATTATTTTTTTAAGTTCTTTTCTCATTAATAATAGATTTTGGTATCGTGTGATAATATATTATTAATTGAATTTTTATAATTTTTTGGATTATTTATGTTTTGATATTAAATTTTCAATTTATTTATTTATAATGAAACTGAAAATATTGAATTTATATTTCTTTTTCTTATTTTATTTTTTAAACGATATTGAATTTTCATTTTGTCAATGAAACTGAAAATATTGAATTTATATATATATTTTTGCTTATTTTAGTTTTTAAACGATATTGAATTTTCATTTTGTTAATTTATAATGGGACTATAAAATATTATGTAAACTTTGCATTTCCTCAAATAATATTCTTTATATTATTTGAGGAAAGGGAACAATATGAATTCCATTTTCTCACAAAACATGATCATAGGAATTAAAAAAAAAAAAATACATCAAAAGGAACTTTAGGGATTTTTGAACTTTCTTCTTACAATCATTTTATCCTTTCATTAATGACTTGCAGCCAATTAGGGGATTTTTAGACCATATTGTAACCAATTTGGGGCTTCTTAACCCATCTTTCTTTCAACTTCAAGACCTCGTAACTCCTCAATCGTGAGGAACCACGTGGCATACCACCTAACACTGGAAACAACATGACAAGGAATATCCATCTATGGGTGTCTTAACTACATTTACACTGTCCTTCATGTCCATATTTCTCAACCAACTTCAGGTACGATAACCGCACTTTAGGGGATTCATGTAGACTTCACCAAATGCACCCAACACATTCGCTGACATCCACCATTCCATCAATGACAACTAACTCACCATCAATCTCAACCACATCTCTAGAGATTCCAGACTTCTCCAAGGGTTGACATCAATCTCAAGGGTTGACATCAATGCCAACCAACTGTCCAAACCAACTGTCTAACAAAAACTGTCACTTGAGGTTGCCACCTTTATCTCATAGAAAGTAATTTTTGAAACTACAGAGGATTTTAGTATCATAAGGTTATTTGGTTTCCAATAGAAATCCTTTCTACTCCCTTTCTATGTATCATACAAACACTTTTTTTATAGAAGTATGTAGGCAATATAGATATTGGGCTCATTTCTTTAATGATAAAAGAAAAAAGTTGTTGATCCCATTTCCCTAGAGAGTTGGAGAAGTTGCGGTAAAGCATATCTCTCATTTGGATGAATTTGCAGATCAATTTGACTAGCTTGGCCTGAACGAATTTGAATGCATTGAGGGTTTCGACCCTAATGATTTATTTACTGCACATATGTCCCTGGTGGGATATTCTTCTTATTTCACAAAGTCTGAACATTTTAAAGGAGGAGGAGGGAACAATTTAAATTTCCCAGAGACTTTAGCTGATGAAGTCTTGAATGATATAGAAGAGTTAGCCAACACTAATGAGTGTTATTGACAACAAGGAAGAAAAGTTACAAATAAAAACCCCAATTCCTCCACTGTTTTAAAAAAAAGTACCTCGGCTAAAACAAAACCAAGGAGTAGCAGTCTGGAAACAAGGAACAACAAAGGTCAGAAACTTGTAGATTTTAACCTTGTACAATATCTACTGCAAACAGATATTTAGTTAAAGAATAGAAAAGATACAATGACAAATACAAACATTACACAGAGATTTTTCCCCTCGAAACCCAAACCGGGAAAACCAGCATATTCTATATTCATTCATGTGTGTTACATTGTTTACAATACAATATACATATAGGAGCCAACGACATCCAAAACCCTAACCCAATGACCTGGATTAGTCCACAGACCTAATTCCTTCACCGAAAATAGAAAACCATCAGCAAAAACCATGTGCCAAAAAACCACCTAAATATGTGACATGTTTCTTGAGGCATGTGACACATTTCTCGAGGAAGAATTTTTTTTCTTGGGGGTGCTGCCCCTGAACCCCCGGGCGGGGGGCATTCACCCCCCTGCACATACGCTCAAACACTACTTCTTGTGCAAATAATATAACACATACCCAACATTCTCCCACTTATTTTCTTTGCATACAGGGGGTTACAAGGATACATAATCAACAATCCAAGGTAGTGATGCCCATGGATCCTCTACACCAAGATAACTTCTCAGTGCTCATAGATTTTGTTAATGAATCTGCAACATTCTTCAAAGTGTCCACCTTCATCATCAATACTTTCTTTTCTTCAACCATGTCTCTCACAAAGTGATATTGAATGTAAATATGCTTTGTCTTTGAATGATGAGATGGGTTCTTCACCAGAAAAATTGCACTATGACTGTCACAATCTATCCTTAYAGCTTGCTGTACCAACCCAATACCTGAACACAATATTTGTAACAATACTGCTTCCTTACTTGCATGATCGATTGCCATGTATTCAACTTCTGTAGTTGAAAGTGCCACTAGAGTCTGTCTTTTGCTCATCCAACTTATTGGTCCTMCAAACAGGTTAAACACATACCCACTTGTAGATCTCCTACGATCCAGATCTCCAGCCCAKTCTGCATCCACAAGGCCATGTATATCCACCACTCTGTCCAATCCCGGTCTTCCTTTGTAGCATAATCCATAGCTAGCAGTGCCACACAAATACCTGAAAACCCTTTTTACTGTTGTCCAATGCTCCTTCCCTGGTTTTGACATATACTTGCTCAAAACTCCCATTGCATGTGCAATGTCTGGTCTAGTACAGATCATTGCATACATCAAACTGCCAACTGCACTTGCATATGGAACATGAGACATGTCCTCCTCTTCATGTGTCTTGAGACACTGATCTGCATATAACTTTACACCAACAGGAATAGGAACCTTGACCGATTTACATTCCTGCATATTAAACCTCTGTAATATTGTCTCGACATATTTTCTTTGATTTAACTAGAGTTTCCTCCTTTTCCGATCTCTTTTAATTTCCATGCCCAAAATGAAATTTGAGGCACTGAGATCATTCATGTCACATTTAGAGGACAACTGAGTTTTCACATCCTGGATAATCTCCTTGTTGTTTTCTATCAGCAACATGTCATCCACATACAAGACCAAATAAATCAAATGATCAATAATTAATTTAAAATACACACAATGATCCTCTTTGCTTCTTGTGAAGCCAAGTCCCAATATATAAGTATCAAATTTTTGATACCACATCCTTGGTGATAGTTTTAAACCATACATGGACTTTTTCAGCTTGCATACCAACTCCTTCTTTCCCTTCACAACATAACCTTCTGATTGCTTCATATAAATTTATTCTTCCAGATGCCCATGTAGGAATGATGTATTCACATCCATTTGTTCTATTTCAAAATCAAATGCAGTAGCAACAGATAACAAAAATCTTATGGAGGTTAACTTGGCAACAGGAGAAAAAACCTCCCCAAAATCAATTCCCTCAACCTAGGAATAACCCTTTTCTACTAACCGAGCTTTGTATTTCTCCACTTTTCCTTCTGCATTCAACTTCTTTTTAAATACCCATTTACTTCCAATGGGATTTCTTCCAGTTGGAAACTCCACTAGATCCCAAGCCTCATTCTTATCCAAAGATGCCATTTCTTTATTCATGGCCCTTTTCCAGAGATTTGCATCCTCTGAATCCACTGCCTCCCTGACAGTTATAGGATCATCAATAGTAATAGACAAAGAAAAATTTGAATGGAAATCATATGGAGTATACCTTTCCGGAAGCCTTCTTTCTCAAACCGATCTCCTCAATACTGGAGTATGAGGATATTCTTCTTCTGATTCTTGTTCTTCTATAGAGTCTGACTCATCGTCTTTTAAATCAAACTCTATTTCTCTGGTTCTTCGTTACTTGGTAGGACTCCCTGTTTAACAACATCCTTCATTTATCTAAATACCACATCTCGGCTATACACTACCTTCTTAGTTTCTGGGTTCCAAAGCTTATAACCTTTGAGAACATCTTTGTATCCAATAAATATACACTTTTCGGCCTTCTTATATAGCTTACGCCTATTTTCCTTTGGAACATGAACATATGTGTCACAACCAAATACCTTGATATGTGTGAGAGAAGGTTCCTTACCAGTCCATACCTCTTGTGGAGTCTTGTCATCCAACATTGATGAGGGTGCTCTGTTGACCAGGTAACATGTAGTACCCACTGCCTCTGCCTAGAATTCTTGCCCTAGCCTGATACCACTGAGCATGCACCTTTCTTTTTCCATCAGCGTCATGTTCATCCTTTCTGCAACTCCATTCTACCGAGGTGTATATGGAGTAGTCTTCTGCCTTTCTATACCACACTTCTTAAAAAATTCTTCAAATTCATTCCCGCAGAACTCTCCGCCATTATCTGTCCTTAGCACCTTAATTCTTTTCTCTGTTTGATTCTCAACAAGAGCCTTAAACTCTTTAAACCTGTCAAAGAATTCAGATTTATTCCCAAGGAAATATATCCAAGTATTCCTCGAGAAGTCATCTATAAATGAGACATAGTACACAAATTTTCTAAATGATGGGACCGAAACAGGTCCAAAAACATCACTATGATCTAGCTGTAAGATTCCTTCTACCCTCTTTTCACCAGAGGGAAATCTTACCCAATTCTACTTCCCATATAGACAATGTTCACAGAAATAAAAATCCAGAGAGAAGTTAGACATACCTTCAGCCATACCCTTACCGTGTAGTAGTTGAAGACCCTTCTCTCCGACATGTCCTAGTCTTTGATGCCACGACATAACCTTTTATCCAGAGACTGTAGGAGTTCTTTCTTCTTCAACTCCAATATCATGAACTATGGAACTATTACACCCATCACTAATAGTGCTTCCTTCCATCTTATACAGAGTTCCAAACTGAACTCCTTTCAACAACACCATTGCTCCTCGAACCATCCTGCAGTTTTCCTTTTCAAATATTGTTTTTACCCCTGCATCACCCATTTTGCTTACAAAAATCAAATTTCTGGCCAAACCTGGGATGTACAGAACACCATGCAGTGTTCTAATCCTTCCATCTATGAGCCTCAACTTGATTTTTCCTCGTTCTATGATTCTGGTTATCGAATCATGACCTAAGAAAACATTACCTCCATCATACCTTTCATATTCACAGAACCACTCCCCGTGGGGAGTCATATGAAAGGATGCCCCAGAGTCAACCAACCATGCCTCATGATCTGCATGTGTGCTTGAAGAGGCCAAGTACACATCCCCTCCTTCTTCCTTGGAGGTCTTTTCTTCTGTAGAATGAGATTCTTAAGATCCCTTATTTTTCACAACCTTGGATCTACACTGCTTCTTGTAGTGCCCTTCTTTTCCATATCTCCAACATACCCTTACAAAATTTCTAGGAGATTTATATCTACCCTTAGACTTAGATCTCCCACTTGAGAAATTAGATCTATTCCTTTCCTGGGAATGCCCTCTTGCAAATAATGCGTTTGTGCTCTGTCCTTCCATATTCTTCCATCTCATTTCCTCCGACAACAAGGATGAGACCACTTCATCAAACATCAAGGAAGTTGTATTACTACCTATGGCCACAACTAGACTATCCAAGGAGTCTGGTAAAGAACATAGTAAACTAATACATTTATCTTCATCTGAAATTTTAATCTCAACAGATACTAACTGACTTACCACAGTATTGAAGGCATTCAAATGCTCTTCCACTGAGTCTCCATCTTTCATCCTCAGGTTATACAACTTCTTTTTCAGGAATAGTTTATTTACTAGGGACTTAGACTGATACAACTTCCCCAATGTTTCCCATAAATCCTTGGCTGTAGGTTCCTCTGACACATTCAGTGATACTGAATCAGAGAGACACAGTGGGATTGTTCTTTTTGCCTTTCGATCCAACTTTTTCCAGTCATCTGCTGAAGTTATTGTAGCTGTAGTACCTGGATCTACCGTGATCCATTGATCTCTGTCCACCAAAAAATCTTTCATCTTGAGCTTCCATAGATCAAAAGTTTTCCCATTAAACTTCTCGATATCCATCTTCGAATTGCTTGCCATTTCTTTTCACTTGGAAAATCAATACCACAGATCTCCCACTGTAACAAGGCTTATCACAGTCCTGAGCCAAACTTTTGACCACAAAGGCGTCCCCCTGAAGCCAACAAAGCTCTGATACCAAATGTAGATTTTAACCTTGTACAATATCTATTGCAAACAAATATTCAGTAAAAGAACAAAAAAGATACAATGACAAATACAAACATTACATAGAGATTTTTCCCCTGGAAACCCAAACTGGGAAAACCATCATATTCAATATTCATTCATGTGTATTACATTGTTTACAATACAATATACATATAGGAGCCAACGACATCCAAAATCCTAACCCAATGACCTGGATTAGTCCACAACCCTAATTCCTTAACCGGAAATAGAAAACCATCGACAAAAACCATGTGCCGAAAAACCACCTAAATATGTGACACATTTCCTTAGGCACGTGACATGTTTCCGGAGGGAGAAAAATGTTTCTTGGGGGCGCTGCCCCCAAACCCCCGCACGCGGGGCATTACTTCTCATGCAAATAATATAACACATACCCAAAAAAACTCATATGATAGTGATGACAAGGACCCTATGACAAAAATATTGAAAAATAACATGTATATACTTCTGATAAAAGAAAAAGAGATACCTAGAAAACATGAATAGAAATACCTGAAATTCAAGAAAGTCCCTGTGATCCAAAAATGGATTAGAAAGTGTACACCACTGGATATGAACTGAGTGTCTCTAATATCACTTGATCCTCAAATAGTATTAAGTATGACACCATTTTCTTATTCCAATATTATTTTATTGACAATGCTTATATCATGGAAGTGACTTATCTTACTTAACTAAAACACTTCAATTGATGAACATAACTTGCATAATTATTCATATATGAGCATATACAAAATCACATGAAAGAAATAATTGTGTTTCACAATGACATTGTTGCATGTTACTCAAACTCAATTACAAATTTCAAATTCGACACCATCTTGAAAAATTGAATCCAATGACTATAAACAATATATATTTCTTTACAAAATTCCCAAAGGCTCTCTTACAGCTCACAAATCCCAAATTTGCAAAATTTTGGCTTACAAATGAGTAATAAGATTGTCACCATCGTCTCTATCTCAAAAAACCCATTCTGATCACTATAAATACCCTATAACTCTTAAAAGACTACAAACTTGATTTCAAAAGGAAAATGAGCAGAGCTTTAGTACATAAGAATGTTGTGTTAAAAAACACAAAAAAAAATTGTGTAAAACACAAAAAAGTTGTGTGTAACAAAAAAATGTTGTGTGTAAAATGAGTTGGGGTGTGTGACATTAAATTGGCCACCCCTCTTAACAAAAAAACAAACTTATTGGATTAGTATCTAAATATAGTTTGATTGATTTATAACCAAATCATAACCTTGTGGCATGTCTTTACCATAAATTGTTTAGTTTGTTTTTAACAAACTATATACATGACATAGTGGTTAAATTGTTAGAATATGTGGAGGACGTCATGGGTTCCAACCCCCATGATCCTCTCCTTTATTTACACCCTTTGTTTTAGTTTGTTATATGCTATATATAGCATATAGTTCAATGGCCTATGGATTTTGGAATGGATAAAACATATAACAAACTATATGTATTATAACATATATGTTATAATACATAACTATATGTTATTTAAAACATCTAAAGTGTAACTCCTGCGTGAATTTTGGTGATAACCCCCTCCATGCTATATGGTCGGTCATGTGATAAGGTAAGGACCAGGGCTAAGGGTCAAGAGCTTAGGTCGTCATCCCTTTAGCCACCCATTTGCAACTTTATGTAAAGTTAAATACAATGTTTTCCAGATGGATAACAAGGAAAAATGTGTGGTGTGTTGGTATGGAGGGATATGTGAAAACTTTGGATGGGAAGGTTGCGGGTTCAAATCCCTTCGAATCCCAAATATTTTATATAACCTGGACTATATGGGACAATGGGAGGTTTCCATGTGGAAGCCTCTCATTGGCTCTGTCCAATGCCACTTGTCAACACCTGATGGAGCCACTTGGATTGCAAAGATGTTGAGTTACCTGCCACTTGGATTGCACAGGTGTTGAGTCACCTGCCTCTTGTCAATACCTGGAGCTTCTAGTCGTCAACCTGAGATCCTTCCATGTGTCTCTCTCAGATCCTGCCATGTGTCTCTTTAGGGTTGACTTTTTCCTTGTTTGACCTAAAATTTGACCAGCCATAACTTTTGTATAAAAACTTCGTTTGAGGAAAAATTTGCGTCGTTGGAAAGCTTATGATGATATATACACATGGATGGAATTTTCAAGAGCTTTAATATGATCAAATTTTGAGAATTTTTGATCCGTTATGGACCCCTGTGAGCATTTTAGATCCTCTTGGACCTCAATGAATGCCTTGGATCCTCCTCGATCATTCCTCCCCACTAGGAGGCTTTTGTACCTCCAAAATGTTTACATTAAATAAGGGAGATTCCTCCCCACTTGTCATGTGTATCTTCCCCATGCTTAGACCACTTGGCTCATTATAATTAGCTGAATAAAAAGGATGAAGGATGAAATAATGTTGCTAACATAATAAATCATTCTCAAACTTCCACATCTATCTACATTCATATTTTCCACTGTTGGCCATGCAAAACATATTAGAAGTAGTAGCAAACATATAGATGCTACTAACAATGAATTAACAACATTCATGTGCTCCTTGAAAAAATCCCTATAACCTGCATGTAAGGGACCTTCATGTGGCAACTTTGGAATTTTGAAACACTTAATGACTAGGAAATAACTTGACTATTTCATTATTATATCCTTCACTTTTCTTTTGTAGACATCATAGACACATTCTTTCTTTCATTCACAACACCTACAACTGTGATTTGTGTCTCGTCACCTGATTCAAATCCCAATTCTTGTTGGACTGTGACAACAAACTTTTTCTTTACTTTGCCTCCATACTTTTAAGGCCTTAATTTAGGATGCAACTTCCAACAATTCTCTTCATCATGTCTGGTTTTCTTTCAATGAGTACATGTGAGATTTGATTTTTACCTCTTTAATGTAGCTACATGGTTCTCTTTTCCCTTATTATTACTTCCCTTTTGCTGAGAAAACTCCTTGGAAGAACCATTTTTATAATCCTTCCCTTGGACTCAAGATGCACAACTTGAACACATACTTCATCAAAATTAGTGGGATTTAACAAAAGAAGAGTATCGCAAATGTAACTATGCAATGCACCAATGTATTTCATAAGGGTTTATGTAGAATGTAATGAAATATTTAAAGCCAACGCTTTCTTCCTAAACTCCTCAGTAAAATCTTGCACACTCTATCCTTTTCCTTGCCTCAAATATTTCCATTCCATAATTTCTTTTTGTTGATATGCTAAAGGATAAAATTGTTTCCTTAATGTAGCTTTGAATTTTTACCAAGAAGAGAGAATCTTAGCACTCTTTTGGATACCTTCTTGAAGTTTACCTTCCCACCAAATCAATAATGTGCCTTCAAGGCGAAGAGAGCCCAATTGAATCTTTAACTCGTCTTCATCAATTTACTGAACATGAAAATACATTTCCATTTGTCGAATCCAATTGTCTAGCTTGTCTGCATTACGATCACCATTATACACGGGTAAGTTAAACTTGACATCCAACTTTAACAATGGATTCTTTGAAGCAATTCTCTTACGTGGAGACGAGGGAAGATAAGTGGAAGGAGATGAAGGTGTGGAAGGAGGTGAAGAAGGAGGTATTGAAGGAGGCGGAGAAGGAAGAAGATCATCTTCTTTCTTAACTTGTCCATAACTTTCTTCTTTCATAATCCTCTCTCACTGTAAAGCTCTTCCACCATTTCCTTCATTTGATTAAAGGCATTGAATAAATCATCTTCAATTTAAAAATGACCTATTTTCCTTGGTGAAGCCATCTCTTCTCTTCGAGTGAAGATCCTTGAACCAATCTCTGGATTATAACTCTCGAGGTTTCCTTCACCATGCTTGTGTTTATCCCTTGTAAGAATTCACCTGTCAAGCCTGCTCTGATACCACTTGATCCGAAAATGGATTAGAACTCATACACCATTGGATCTGAACCGAGTTTCTCTAATATCACTTGATCCTCAAATAGTATTAAGTATGACACCATTTTCTTATTCCAATATTATTTTATTGACAATGCTTATAGCATGGAAGTGAATTATCTTACTTAACCAAAACACTTCAACTGATGAACATAACTTGCATAATCATTCATACATGAGCATATACAGAATCACATGAAAGAAATAATTATTTTTTACAATGACCTTCTTGCATGTTACTCAAACTCAATTACAAATGTCAAATTCGGCGTCATCTCGGAAAACCAAATCCAATGACTATAAACAATATATATTTCTTTACAAAATTCCCAAAGGCTCTCTTACAGCTCACAAATCCCAAATTTACAGAATTCTGGCTTACAAGTGAGTGATAAGATGTCACCATCGACTCTCTCTTGGAAAAATGATTCTAATGGCTAGAAATACCCTAAAACTCTCAAAAGACTAAAAACTTGACTTCAAAAGGAAAATGAATAGAGCTTCAGTACATAAGAATGTTGTGTTCAAAAACAAAAAAGAAAATTGTGTAAAACACCAAAAATATTGTGTAAAACACAAAAACGTTGTGTGTAACACAAAAATGTTGTGTGTAACACAAAAATGTTGTGTGTAAAATGAGTTGGGGTGTGTGCCATTAAATAGGCCACCCCTCTTAACAAAATCCCAAAATTATTTGATTAGCATCTAAATATAGTTTGGTTGGTTTATAACCAAATCCTAACCTTGTGTCATGTCTTTACTATAAATTGTTTAATTTGTTTTTAACAAACTATATACATGGAATAGTGGTTAAATTGTTAGAATATGTGGAGGAGGTTGTGGGTTCCAACCCCATGATCCTCTCCTTTATTGACGCCCTTTGTTTTAGTTTGTTAGATGCTATATATTATAACTATATGTTATTTAAAACATAGAAAGTGCAATTGCCGCACGAATTTTGTTGATAGCCCCCTCCATGCTATATGGTCGGTCATGTGATAAGGCAAGGACTAGGGATAAGGGTCGAGGGGCTTAGGCCCTCAACCCTTTATCCACCCATTTTCAACTTTATGTAAAGTTAAATACAATGTTTTCCATATGGAAAACAATGAACAACGTGTGGTGTGTTGGTATGGAGGAATATGTGAAATATTTGGATGGGAAGGTCGCGGGTTCAAATCCTATCAAATCCAAAATATTTTATATAACTTGGATTGTATGGACTAATGGGAAGTCGCCACGTGGTGGCCTCTCATTGGCTCTTTGCAATACCACTTGTCAACACCTGATGGAACCACTTGGATTGCATGGATGTTGAGTCACCTGTCACTTGTCAATACCTGGAGCTTCCACTTGTCAACCCGAGAGTCTACCACGTGTCTCTCTCAGAGCCTACCATGTGTCTCTTCAGGGTTGACCTTTTTCCTGTTTGACCTAAACTTTGACCAACCATAAGTTTTGCATACAGACTCTGTTTGAGGAGAAATTTGCGTCGTTGGAAATCTTGCAACGAGCGCTACGCATTAATGGAATTTTTAAGATATTTTAAGACGATCAAATTTAGAGAATATATGATCCCTTATGGACCCCTGTGAGTGTTTCGGGTCCTCCTAGACCTCAGTGAATGTCTTTGGATCCTCTTGGATCACCCTGAAAAATGGATGTAGATGAAATTATTGAAGAACCTAGCTGGTCATAACAATGACTACTGGAAACCAAGGAAATTGTTGAAGCTCTGGTCACTCAAGAACCAAAAATATTTGGAGAGGAGCGTAGTATTCCAGATATAAAATAGTATGCATAACATAAATATTTTAGCTTGAAATGGTAGAACAAAAATGATTTAACCAGAACAATACCATAATAATACTAGAATAACACCAAAAAGAGCACCTTGATTAATGATAGTAATTTTCACTTGCCTATTCAAGGGGGAAACCTCCAGCATAGCAGAGCTCTATTACAATAATATCCAAGAAAAATATTCTCATACCCTCTAATCCTATTTATACTAAATATGTCTATCCAAAAGAACAATCTAAAGGGAGATCCTTCTAAAAGCAAAAGCTTCTATTAGGTATTCTTACATTTGACTTATTCTTCCTTATTGCTAGGCCTTATTAACATTGGCATTTATTACATGGAAATTTATTGTTCTACCTATGTCAGGGGTTAGGGAGGTTCGGTCCCTAACATTCCCTCCCCCTTAGAAACAACCTTGTCCTCAAGGCTTGAGATGAGGAAATTGTTGTAGAATGGTAGCGGTTTCCCAAGTGGCATCCGTTGTAGTTGTATCTTTCCATTGGAATAACACTTCCTTGATGGTGCGCTGACGCAGACGATGCTCACGCTGGTCCAAAATTGCTTTCGGATGCAACCAGATGGAACCTTCTTCATCCAACTCGAGAATGTTGGTTTGAGTTTGGCACTTAGTTCCAATCACCTTCTTTAAGAAGGAGACATGAAAAATAGGATGGAGCTTAGAATGACTAGGCAAAGCTAACTGATAGGCCACCTTTCCCACATGCTTGAGAACAGTATAAGGACCATAAATTTGGGCGCCAGTTTCTGACAATGGTCAGCCTTGAGGGAAGTTTGCTTATAAGGTTATAGTCAAAGAAACACTTGGTCTCCTTCAACAAATTGAAGTTCAAAACAACCTTTATCTTCCTGTTGCTTCATGCAATTCTGGGCCATGACCAAATTCACTTTGAGGGTACGGAGAATATCCTCTTGAACTATTAGTGTTTGGTAAGCCACCTAGACCTTCGAGATACCTAGAAGGTATGAGAGAAATAAAGGTGGATTTTGTCCATATACGTCTTCGAAATGAGTCACGCAGGTAGTTGTATGGTAAGAAGTGTTGTAGAACCATTCAACTAGTGGTAACCCTTGAGCCCACTAATTTTTCCTTTCCGATGCAAAACACCTCAAATATGTTTCCAAATGCTTGTTGACAACTTCAGTTTGACCATCAATATGGGGATGATAAGTTGTGCTGAGATGCAATTGGGTGCCCTGTAGCCTGAACAGTTCTTTCCAAAAATTGATAGTGAAAGTGGGGTCTCAATCATAAACAATAGAATGAGGTATGCCATGAAGCTTTAAGATTTGATCCATGAAAATTTGAGCCACAATGGAGGAAGTAAATGGGTGTTGAAGAGCACATAAATGAGCCTACCTGGAAAGATGATCAATGAACACCACTGATTTATTTCTCGATTTAGGAAATCACATAATAAAATCCGTAGAGATATCCCTCCAAATAGAAGGTGGAGTCAGAAGAGGTTGTAGTGTGCTAGGAGCTTTGACTGTTTCTCCCTTTTTGCATTGAAAAACATCACATTCTGCCACAAAATTGTGAACATCCTATTTCATACAATCCAAAAAAAAAGAACGTTTGACTTGGTCATAGGTTTTGGTAAACCCTAAGTGCCCAGCTATGGGTGTAGCATGAAGCTCATAAAGTACCGTGGATTTAAGTTGTGACTGTTTACTTAAATACAAAAATCCTTTGTAGTGAATCTCATCATTGTGCCAAGAGTACCCTGGGGAAACTGGAGAATTGGCCTGCAATTGTTGGATCAGATGCAAAATTTTGGGATCTTGTAGCCATTCCTGGTGAAAATCTTGGAGCCAATATGGTACAATGAAGGAGAGGGAAAAAAGGGACCCTTCATCTTCATATTTTCTTGAAAGTGCATCAACAACCACATTGTCTTTTCCTTTCTTGTAAATGATCTCATAATCATATCCAAAGCGCTTAGTCACCCATTTTTGTTTCTCTAGGGAGGAAGGGCATTTTTCCAGAAAATACTTGAGGCTTTGATGATATGTCTTAGTTTGGAAGTGTTGCCCCAATAGATAAGGGCACCAAAGATCCACTCCATGTAAAGTAGCCACATTTCCTTTTCATAGATTGGTTAGCCCAAATGTCGCTTTAACAATTATTTGCTGGTAAAGGCCAAAGGCTGACCATATTCCACAAGGACTGCTCCAATTCCTCTCCCAGAAGCATCACATTCCAGGACAAAGGTCTTTGTGAAATCAGGAAGGGCCAGGACTGGAGTGGTGCACATGACCACCTTCAATGTTTGAAAGTCCTGATTAACTATGAGAGTTCAAGTGAAAGAATTATTTTTAAGGAGAGAAATGAGAGGTGCTGCACTCTTTCCATAATTCTTAACAATCTTGCGATAATAGCATATTAAACCAAGAAATCCACGCAAGATTTTGATAGTCTTTGGGTGAGTCCAATCCTGCATAGCTTTAATCTTTTTAGGATCCACCCTGAGACCTTCCTTGCCAACAATATGACCCAAGTACTCGACTTTTGAGGTGCCAAAATCACATTTAGAATGTTTGAGGAAAAGTTGGTGTTGAGAGAGTAGATGTAGAACTTGATCTACATGAGCAAGATGGGTTGTCCATTTCTTACTATAGATGAGGATATCATCAAAGAAAAATAAGACAAATTGACGAAGAAAAGGACAAAAGACATGATTCATGAGGCTTTGGAAAGTGGAGGGATCATTATACAAGCTAAAGGGCATGACCAAAAAATCATAGTGGCCCTCATGAGTTAGAAATGCAGTATTAGGAATGTTTTCCTCGTTGATACGTATCTGGTGGTAGCCAGAATGAAGATCAAGTTTAGTAAAGAACTGGGCACCACTCAATTCATCCAAGAGGTCATCAATGACATGAATGGAAAATTTTTCTTTGATGGTGAGTTTGTTGAGGGTGCAGAAGTCCAGACACATGCGCTAAGATCCTTCTTTCTTAAGGACCATGACCATAAGAGAAGAGTAGGGACTCATACTAGGATGGATAATACTTGCGGTGAGAAATTATTGAACACTTTTCTCAATTTCAATTTTTTGGGAAAAGGGATGACGATAGGGACGGACATTGGGAGGAAGGCTATCGGGGATAAGGGGAATGGAATGATCATGAACACCATGGGAAGGAGGAAGTCCTTGGGGAGTGGAAAAAAAAACTTGATTTTTGGAGAGGACCTTGGGGAGTGGAAAAAAAAACTTGATTTTTGGAGAGGATGGATTGGAGGTCTTGTGGCACAAAGGGTGTATCAGTGGTGTCAATGGCATGGAGTTGTGAAATAATGCCAGAATGACCTTTTTTAAGGAGATTTTCCATGCGATGGGAACTGATGATCTCCGGAGAACCAAAGGTGATGTCGTGGAACTTATATTGTTGGCCATCCTGGTTGAATTGCATGGTTAATTCCTTAAAATCCATGAGAATGGGACCCCGAGTCCTTATCCATTCTACACCCAACACAATTTCACAACCGCCCATGTCAATAAAAAACATATGAGATTTCATGTGGTATTGACCAATTTGGAGACACACATTTTCATAATTCCCCCCACATTTCATGGACCCACCATTGACAATCATGATTTGAAAATTATTGAAGGCACATATATAGAAATTAGTTTCTTGGGAAATGCAGTGATGAATAAAATTATGGGTGTTTCCACTATCAACAAGGATGATGACCTTCCAATGCTTAATGTAACCAATTATCTTGAGTGTTTGGGGAGCATAGAACCCAGTGAGATAATTTAGGGAAATGATCGGTTCAAATTCGGGAGGGTCGAAGGGTGGGGTCATGTTAGTGGGTTCAAGTTATTCGACCATAGGGGGCACCTCGACATCATCTTCCGAAACATCCCTGAAGATGGCCATAGAAATATATTGTTCCTTACACTTGTGCCCATGAAAATATTTTTCATCACAATTATAACAAAGGCCTTTGAGTTGGCGTTCAACCATTTCTTTCCTGGTCAATTTATGTATCTTTAGTGGAGTGGAAGGAGGAGTGGGAGTGACTGGTTTAGGGAGAGGAATAAAGGAGGGTTTTGGGTTTGAGAAGAGACAACCTGTTGTGATTCCTTAGATCTTTTAGTAACTTCCACCCAACTTTGAGGCTGATCCATGAGCACATGGGCATGAATCTCATCCTTGAGGCCATTGATAAAACATTATAGGAAGAAGGCATCAGACATGCCCTCTATACGAAAAGTCAATCGCTCAAAAGAATATATAAAGTCTTCCAATGTGCCAGATTTTTTCAACTTTCTCAAATGGCCTAAATGGTTGGTGTCAGTGTCAAAGTGTTCATAAATATCTACCACAAATTGTGTCCAAGCCACATACCCTTGGCAGGAAGTTTTTCTCCATTGCCACTGTTTCCAACTTTCTTGATCTAGATGGAGAACACCATACCATAGTTTGTCCAACTCATCTGTAATGTCATACAAAGATAAATAATGTTCCATTTGATTTACCCAGCCAGTGGGATCCGATCCATCAAATTTGTTCACATCCACACGCAAAAGACGTAGGTCACGCTGAAAGTGATGGGGCTGAAAATTCTAGGAATTAGAGAAAGTTTCACCTTTGGAGTGCAAAGGGGGGTCAGAGGAGGGAAGATATACAGGGATATTCAGTGTGGAACATATCATTATAGTGAAGGATGCAAGTTGGGTATCAAGGTCGTGTTTGATGGTTTCCATTTTGGCATCTATGAAGGAATGCATGTTTTTATTGATGGTGGAAAAATTGGCACTAAGTTACCTCACTTCCTGTTGGGTCTATGTGAAATTAGAGGAAAAGGAATTGAAGCGAGCTTCCAAGTCTTGGCTACGGGTGTGGGCCATGATGAAGAGGGAAAATGAAAATGGATGGGTGGGAACACATAGAAATGGGTTATGGGTGAATTGTATCATGATGATTAGGGCAATGAGGGGAATCCAATGGGGTAAGGCCCAAATAAGGGTGTTGGAAGGGGGTCGGGTCCACATTAATTTTGTTTTGTTGAAAACTAATAGGTATGAATTGGATAAGGGAGAAGAGAAGAATCCAACGGGATAGGGCTCAAATAATGGTGCCAACAATATCCATAAATTATTTTTTACTCCTGCRGAGTTATACTCTAATCTGAAGAATACTACAGTGTTGAAATGCCCAAATTCTTAACAGGAAGAAATGTGTAGTAATTTCGCAACCYRAATGCAGAAGGCATAGTTGTGCGACAATAGATCTTGTTTGTTATGTTTTTGTTTCCATCCCAAGGGTTAGGGTATGCAAGGTGTCTACATATAAGGGTTTTCTTTAGTTATATCTCTCTGATATACGTGTGGGGTCCAATAGTATTACTTGGCCCAATCTCTCAAGGCACCAACTAAGGAGGTTAGACCGTGCCCTTAGCCATACTACCCGACTACCCAGGTACTAGAGAGTATCTTCCTAAGTTTTATTCTCATTTGCACTATAATAGTCATGCAACCAATCAGTTTATCTATGGAGGGCTTCACGAGATCTAGGCCGATCCATATACAGGTGTTGTCTAATGCGCTACCACTCAAAGAGGTACCAACAAGGGTTACAAGGGTGGCCAACAGATGTGCACTTAAGTACCACTTGTATTTATAACGTGTATGACTCCCCGACCATGGGTTTATGAACATACTGAATTATCTCTGTAGCTTTAAGATGTCGTAATACATCGCTACCCTGAAAAAAATTAACCCACAATTTTCTTCCAAGGAAAGTGCTATGATACCACTTGTAGTATTCTAGATATAAAATAGTTTGCATAACAAAAATATTTTATCTAGAAATGGTAGAACAACAATGACATAACCAGAACAATACTAGAATAATACCAGAATAACACCAGAAAGAACACCTTGATTAATGATAGCAATGTTCACTTGCCTTTGCGAGGGTGGAACCTCCAGCAGAGTAGAGCTCTATTATAATAATATCCAAGAAAAAACTTATCATACCCTCTACTCCTATTTATACTAAATCTGTCTATCCAAAGGAGCAATCTAGAGAAAGATCCTTCTAGAAGTGGAACCTTCTATTAGGTCTTCTTACATTTGAATTATTATTCCTTATTGCTAGGCCTTATTAATATTGGCCTTTATTACATGGACATATATTATTCTACCTACGTGAGGGGTTAGGGAGGTGATGTCCCTAACAAGGAGTCTGTAACACTTCACCATGTGGCCTAGAATATAAATTCCAAAAAAATGTTAATAGAGAAGGTAAACATGAATAAAAATAAAGTGTCTTAGAAATGTAAATCTAAAATTGATTTCCATGGGGTTGCACCTTCAAATATAGTATAGTTTCATGAGGAAACTAGAGAATCATTAAAATAATCTATCTAGAATATTGAAAAATAAAATTTAATTTTAAGATAAAATAATGGAATTAGAGATAGCTCTAATTCTAGAGCCATTGTTTTTTAAGCCATTAACCACAATTCAACCAACACTTACCCCAGAGGATGTCCCAGAAAGCAACTGTAATTTGAAAGGTTCATCTAGTTTGTTGTTGGTGATAAGAAAGTAGGTTGGAGATGGAATTCCAAAAAGAATAGATTTAATTCAAGAAATCTAGAAGCTTGCACAGAGCTCCATCATTTTTTCAATGAGGATTATGCATTTCAAATAATATCTCCAAAAATATATGGAAAATGAAGAAGGTTTTTACAAGGATGTTGTGGGAACTAAAGTTTCAAGTTTAAGTGACACCCATAAAAGAGAACAAAACCTTTCCTCTAGTATCCAGATGAAACAAATCAATTCCTCCTGTTTGAAAAGAATTAAAAGTTTAAGAGAAATGCTAAATGAGCTAGATGCTCTAAAAATTAAGAGAGGTGACCTTTTCCTAAGACTTGTTGATCTCACAAAGGAAATTGATGGCCTAAATTTATTAATGGAGACAATGCTTATGTATAAAGAGAAACTATTATATAAACTCGAGGCATTGAAATTTGCATGGGTGAATGAGTTTACTGACTCAATAGAATTCTCTGAAGATGAAGTCGAAAGTTGGCTAGTCCAATAAATTAACAAGAATGATGAAATTGATGACATATTGCAACAATTGGGTATTGAATGAAGATAAATGGATAATGAGTTGTTTGAGATAAAGACCAAGCATGATATCATGATGGCCCCAATGAGGGAATACATAAAAGAGTGGTTAATAAAATACCTATTCAAGATCACCGAGACAGATCAACATGAAGAGGTTACAACTGTAGCACACCTGACCCCATAACCTTACTTAGGATGATGGGATGTGGACTTTCCTTTTTTTATCTCATGAATAGATAGCGGATTCACCAGTCATTGAAGTGAAAATTTCTCTTATTACAAATTAATCTAAGACAATATTTACACACTTTGAAGGAAATGGGTTGGATTCCACCTGCCGAGAGATTTCCAACGACTATGATCTCATCCAATTCTAATGTCAGAATCCAAAGTTATAGCCTTCTGAAGCTTTCAGACCATTATGGTTGAAATCTACCCTCATGCCATGTGGTGTACATGTGGCTTCCTCGATTAATGGTCCCAATTAATTAGACCTAGTTTCATTGTCATCGTCAGGAATCCTATTCCCATGGAGCATTAACATCCCAACCAAAGTTTTGACGATGATCCTTCCTTTTCAAGCTGTCCTAGATCCAACAACTCTGGGGACTTGATTTCTATCGAATTCGATTGAGTCAGTGCCTTGAACCTACACGACAGATAAGTCCATTCTTTTGAACCATTTTTCGTTCGACAGGCGGGACCCACTAGGATACATGACTGATATTTTATCTCTCCTACCTACTAATCGAAGGCAATCACTCAATCTTTTGAACTCCTCCTCGTTGAAACTCACCCCCATTCACATCTCTGAATCCAAATTCATCATCTTCCGACGAATGGATGAAATTAAAAAACATCTATATCTGATGCTCTAGATTAAGGTCTCATCCTTTCATACTTTTGAATTTTTCCAGGACCACTCATGAATATTGAACATTCCTTTAGTGACACATGTCACCCCAAAAGATATGATGGCTGTCGAATTGGCATTTCACGTCATCGTTCCCCTTTTTCCACTTAACTAGGATTTAGGAAAATCTATGGTGGAAATCAACCCTCACTTGTAGAAAGATTGATGACTCTCATTAATTCTTAAATATTTATCATATTTAACTCTTCCTGGCTCGGATCCCACTTCACTGATTTTCTATTCCCCGATGACGATGCTTATCGCATCAAGGTTCAGATCTCACTAAGACCTTTCTCGATAGATTGACGATCCTCGTTCCATAATTATGATTCCATTTTTGTCCTCGTTCATGATGATAATTCCTTCCTGACTAAGCACTAAAATCGACTCACCTCATTGAATCAATGACTATGAGCTCTCCTAATTCAACACAGAATTTTTCCACTGGCTTAAGGGTTCGACTTTGAAACTTAATCATTTCCAAGATTTCTTCAAGGTTTCTAACCAATCTTCAAGATTCGGTAAACCGCTCTAAGATCATTATAGGTCTATAAATCTCATTAGAAATGATCCTCTTGCAATATTTCCACATAAACATCACAACTCCCTTATGACTTAAGCTCTCCATTCCTCATAGGAATCTCTCTAGCCAGGAGGACACTCACTTCACTGGTTCAATAACATTTTTTTCCATGTCCCGTAAACTTTCCTCTAAAGATGCAAGTTTTATAAGGACAAATACTATCTATACTGGCTCAAGGTCACATTTGACAGGTTAAACATTACTAATAATAGCATATCCTAGTCATTCAGAGGTTCTATTCATTGATTACAAGCATTTGTATTTCCCACTAGCTCAGAAAATGTATAAATTCATTATTCATAGACAATTTATGTTTGTTTTTCTTGATATGAGATATGATCTATGTATTATTACAATGATGAGTGTTCCATATATAGGGAACATATGGTGACCATCCATGAAAGGATGTGTCCCTTGAATAATCAATAGCTATTTATTATTACCATTTACTTACTATATATGAGATTTAATAATCAATAATTATATTATTAATTATTATTCTAATAGAATGCCTTCCCAATGTTGTCCAAACATCAACACTCCATCTCAATGAGGGAGACATTCTACGTCATGCCAAGCTTGTTTTTGAAGTACACAAACTTCACCCTAGATTCATGACATTTTTCTCTCAGTCTTGGGAGACATCTCTCTCCCACCTGAACGGAGGAGAAACTCCTTCTGTGACTCTCCCTCTAATCCAATTAACTCTCTCTAATATTTGGCTCACTTTGGGTATGCATGTAATATCATATAGCTTCTTTAGTCTTTATTATTTCTTATCAAATCACCATGACTAGGACATAGACCACACCAGGATCTTTCACCACAAGTACACACCTATGAGTGAATGTTGGTCTGATGATAACTGACACGTGGAAATAACTTCAAGCACCTCAAGTCCATATTATTTCTTATCATGATCAAGGAAGGAATACGTCTGGGCCCATTTACCACAAGTGAATCTTTATGATAAATGTATCCTATCTCCCTTGGTCTTCATCCCAATATAGGAGAAGGTCCGCCCTATGTTGAAACACAAATAATCCCTCTTATCTATGGAGGTATATTTCCATAGTAGTACACAACTACTATATAGAGACACAATCTCCACCAGTGGTACAGAACCACCATAGTAACAAAAGGTTTGTCACACATGGCACTCCTATATGGACTTCTAGAGGTTAATCCCTCTAGGAACACTTAGGGTCAACTCCGCATAGTGTGTGATGTCAAGGGTCAATTCCCTTGAGACATGTACTCATGTTCTCTCCACATGGGACGTTGGGATATAAGACCAAATGCACTTATCCCTTATCGAATAAGTGTCCCACTTATCCCTTCTTGAATAAGTGTCCTCACAGATCAATTCAACTCAATTCATAGAGGAGTATGATCTGGAGAAAGTTTGTCACACATGGAACTCCCATGTGGACTTCTAGAGGCTACATCCTCTAAAAAAACTAGGGTCAACTCCCATAGCGTG
The DNA here is from genome assembly GCA_032191745.1 of Picea mariana. Classification (NCBI taxonomy): domain Eukaryota; kingdom Viridiplantae; phylum Streptophyta; class Pinopsida; order Pinales; family Pinaceae; genus Picea; species Picea mariana. The sequence continues at coordinate 19,687 of JASDQU010504102.1, read as the reverse complement.
TGATGTCAAGGGTCAGCTCCCTTGACATGTCCTCATGTGCTCTCCATATGGGACATTGGGATATAAGCCCAAACGCACTTATCCCTTCTTGGATAAGTGTCTCTCTTATCCCTTATCAGATAAGTGTCATCACAAACCAAATCAACTAAGTCGCAGAGGAGTACGATATGGAGAATGTCTCAGGAATCTGCAAATGTCAACACTCCCTCTCATCGAGGGAGGAATTCTCTGCCACGCTAAGTCTATCACGTAAGTACTTGAACTTCATCTTGGTTTGGTAAAAATATCAGCAACCTGCTCATCTATAAGAAGGTACAACACCAATACTTCCTTCCTCTGTACCATGTCTTGAATGTAATGGTACTTGATGTCAATGTGGTTCGATTTGTCATGAAACACTGGATTATTTGAGATCTTCACACAACTTTGGTTACCATAATGACTAATAGTGGAATCCAACACATGTTTCATATAAATCTGCAAGGATCTTGCGAAGACACACTGCTTCACAGACTGACATACTTAATGCAATGTACTATGCTTCTGTTGTGCTCAAATCCACATAATTTTGTTTCCTTCTACACTAGGAAACCACGGAAGATACCAAAGTGAAGCAACACCTGAAGGTGCACTTTCTTTCCACTTTGTTGCCTGCCCAATCATAGTCAATATATTCCTACCATATCATATCAATACTGTAAGTATATCTCAGACCATGTCGAACTATGCCTCGTAGGTATCTGAACACATCCTTCGCAACAATCCAGTGTGTCTATCTCGGCTAACTCATAAACTGGATAAGTGCACTCACTACATAGAAAATATATGGTTTGGTATTAATCAGATACATCAATGATCCAATTTGTTGTTTGTATAGGGTCGGATCAATTTCGTCGGAATCAGAAGAAGACACACTTAGTTTCTTCAGATTCGTTACCATTGGTGTAGCCATGTTCTTCAAGTTCAGCATCCCAAACTTCTTCAATATATCAATTGTGTATTTCCATTGAATCAGGAATATCTCATCAATTCTCTGCCATACCTCTAGTCCCAAGAAGTAGTGCATCATATAAGGGTCCTTCATCTCAAACTTAGAGGCCAACACATACTTGCATTCAACAATAAGGCTCTCTGTATATGTGAGGAATAAATCATAAACGTAGAGGACCAAAATCAGGGACTCACCATTAACAGTATTGTAGTATAGGTTGGGATTGACAAGACTTTTTCTAAAGCCCAAAAATCATTAGGTGTCCATCAATCCTCACATACCAAGCTCAAGGATGTTTCTTGAGTCCATACAAGGCCTTCTTCAACCTGCACACATGAGACTCTGTCTCATGTATCACGAAACCATATGGCTGCTCAGTGTATACTTCTACCTCAATCTCTCCATTGAGAAAGGTTGTATTTACATCCATATGATGTATTCTCCAAACCATGGATGTTGTAGAGGAAACAATCATCTGGATAGAAGTGTATCGAGCAACATGAGAAAATGTCTCCTCATAATCTATTTCCTCCACTTGAGAGAATCCTCTAGAAACAAATATCATTTTGTGCCTCTCGATTCTCCCTTCATCTATGTGTTTGATCTTATAGATCCATTTGGAATTCACTACAGACTTCCCTTCAGGTCTCGGAACAATATCCCATGCATCATTCTTCATAATGGACTGATACACCTCCATCATGACATCTATCCATACTAGATGACTAGTTGTATCCTCATAAAAGGAAGGCTTAGAATCAATGATGTGGATAATAGTTGCTCCATAGCACAAATATCTCTGAGGTTTCTTTCTCTCTCGGAAGGTACCATGAGGAGCTAAATGTCCTTTTACCTCCTGTAGAGTCTGACGAACCCATACACGTATCTTTCGACCTACTACAATATCTATGGAAACATTAACTGGATCCTTAGGATCAATGGGATCAATTGGCTCAACTGTCTCACTCTGAAAGGGAATGTCATCTTGGACCTTCTTTGACATATAAAGTTTTCCTCATGAAACCAATGTCTAATACATATCAAGGTTCCCTCATGGAATCAATGTCTCACAAGACATATGTTGGTTGTGGAGCCTGATTATCTTCCTGATTCAGAGGTCCTTACTTTCAGCCATGTTTATACCCCATGAAGTATTTACACCCCAGAAGTATGTACACTCTTCCACGCGGGGGAGTGTAGAGGGGGGGTACCCCCTCTACGGGGTCCGGGGGTGAAGCCCCCGAAGCAAAAATTGCCTTGTAAAAGTATATTGTAATTTCATTGTAAATCTGGACCATTCATTATAAGGTCGCAGATCTAACGGTAGAGATTATGTTAGGGTTTTTTGCCCTAGAAGGAAACCCTCTTTTTATGAGGGAAATGTATCGCGGCTATGGATG